>SJYC01111800.1:0-66072 GCA_006408675.1 Madoqua kirkii
TGGGACCAGATGCCATGATCTTCATTTTCTGACTGTTGAGCTTTAAGCCTACTTTTTCACTCTCCTCTTTCACTTTCATCAGGAGGCTTTTCAGTTCCTCTTCACTTTCTGCCATAAGGGTGGTGTCATCTGCATATCTGAGGTTATTGATATTTCTCCTGGCAATCTTGATTCCAGCTTGTGCTTCTTCCAGCCCAGCATTTCTCATGATGTACTCTGCATATAAGTTAAATAAGCAGGGTGACAATACACAGCCCTGACTCACTCCCTTTCCTATCTGGAACCAGTCTGTTGTTCCATGTCCAGTTCTAACTGTTGCTTCCTGACCTGCATACAGGTTTCTCAAGAGGTAGGTCAGGTGGTCTGGTATTCCCATCTCTCAGAATTTTCCACAGTTTATTGTGATCCACATAGTCAAAGGCTTTGGTATAGTCAATAAAGCAGAAATCGATGTTTTTCTGGAACTCTCTTGCTTTTTTGATGAACCAGCAGATGTTGGCAATTTGATCTCTGGTTCCTCTGCCTTTTCTAAAACCAGCTTGAACATCTGGAAGTTCATGGTTCAACGGTAAACTCTCTCTCAGAATTTGCTCAAATTCAGGTCCATTGAGGATGAGATCCAACCATCTCATCCTCTGTTGTCCCCTTCTCCTCTTGCCTTCAGTCTTTCCCAGTATCAAGGCTCTTTCCAATGAGTCAGTTCTTCGCAACAGGTGGCCAGAGTATTGGAGCTTCAGCTTTAGTATCAGTCCTTCCGATGAAAATTCAGGGTTGATTTCCTTTAGGCTTGACTCGTTTGATCTCCTTATTACTCTGTCACTTTCATCCATCTCATGACGCTTCAGGGCTACTGTCATTTTCTGGTGACTGTGAACCTGAGGCTGTTTCCACCCATTTCTCAGCCTCTTGGTGTTTATTCTTCTGTTTCCCCTCTTGACACTCTTTACACAGGTTCCATTGTCTTGACCCTTTCTCTCTTACCCACTTTTAGATATTTATATTTTATGAATGTTATTGTCTACTGTAAGTACTGTTTTAATACTCCTTTCACATGGCATTTTGTCTCTATTTTAACAGACTTATGAAAGTATAACTTAAGCACCACAAAATTCACCCTTTGTGAAAGTCAATGATTTTTAATAAGTCTATGAAGCTGTGCAACCCTCAGCACTATCCAGGCTTAGAACATGTCCATCTTCATGAGAAGAGCCCCCATGACTATTTCCATCCATTCCCCTCTGGTCCCTGCACCAGACAACCACTGCCTCTTCTGCACATTTCATACGGTAGAGTCATTCAACATGCAGTCTTTGAAGTCTAGTTCTTCCATGTCCAGGTTTATCTGTGTCAGAATCTGTGTCGGTATTTCATCCCTTTTTGTAGTCAAATAATGTTCCACAGTATGGATAGCCAACATTTTTATCTAGTCACCAGTTCAGTTCCTCGGTACTTGGACCATCTCTATTTTGTTTGTTATGAGCAATGGTGCTATAGAAATTTGCAAACATGTCTTTGGGTGGACATATCTTTTCATGTCTTCTGAATTGATGCCTAGTTATAGAACGGCTGAGTCATGTGTAAAATCAATATGTAACTTAAGAAGCTGCCAAACTGTTTTCCAAAGTGGCTCTGCCGTCTTGTAACAGAAAGTGAGCCCTGGCCCTTTGGGGTCTGCACACATCTTGGGTGGCTGCTGTCAGAACTGGATGGGATGGTTTCATGCCTAACTGATGTCCAGAGAGTTACACAGTTGGTCTGTGTGGAGAAACCTCACGCATTTGGTGTCATAAGTATTAGGAGTAGCAATAGCTCAGAGAATAAAACTCTTACTGTCTCTCACCTTAAAACACCATGCCAACTGTAAGTTTTTTATAGGTTTCCTTTATCAAATTGAAAAAATTCCTTCTATGTTTTACTTGTTGATTTTAATCAAAGATTTATTATTTGCTTTCCTCAATTTTTTATTAAAAAATTAACTTCAGTTATAGCAAAAAAATGAGGTTTCTGTTTCTTATTTACCTCTTCAGTTCAGTTCAGTCGCTCAGTAGTGTCCAACTCTTTGCAACCCCATGAATTTCAGCACACCAGGCCTCCCTGTCCATCACCAACTCCCAGAGTTCACTCAGACTCATGTCCAGCAAGTCCATGATGCCATCCAGCCATCTCATCCTCTGTCCTCCCCTTCTCCTCCTGCCCCAAATCCCTCCTAGCATCAGAGTCTTTTCCAATGAGTCAACTCTTCGCATGAAGTGGCCAAAGTACTGGAGTTTCAACTTTAGCATCATTCCTTCCAAAGAAATCCCAGGGTTGATCTCCTTCAGAATGGACTAGTTGGATCTCCTTGCAGTCTAAGGGACTCTCAAGCGTCTTCTCCAACACCACAGTTCAAAAGCATCAATTCTTCGGCGCTCAGCCTTCTTCACAGTCCAATTCTCACAACCATACATGACCACAGGAAAAACCACAGCCTTGACTAGACGGACCTTAGTTGGTAAAGTAATGTCTCTGCTTTTGAATATGCTATCTAGGTTGGTCATAAATTTTCTTCCAAGGAGTAAGAGTGTTGAGTCTAACTTTACTCTTTTTGGAGTACAGCCTGTAATCACTGTAAAGAATGACTCTTTAAAAAAAAAAAAGAAAGAAAGAAAGAAAGTAAAAAAAGAGAGTGAGATCCTTTAAGGTGGTGGTAAATTTTCTGAATTTTTTTTTTATTTTGAGTGAATTTCATGAACACTTCCATTGGAGTAAGACTACACTGAGCTACAGAATTTCAAGTTCATGTTTGTTTTCTTCCCCACCTTGTTTTTGGGTGTATTTCTCTGTTGTTTTCTTGTTGATGAGAGGGATTCTGATGGTAATCAAATCCTCACTCATCTCTTACCACCACCACCACACAGGGCACTTAGGACATCTCTCTATTCCTAGTTTTCTAAAATCCTGTCCACCATATCTTTCATGTCCCACACACAGCACTCAGTGGGCCATTTTGGTCTAAGTCCTACCTTGTTCAACTTCGGAAATGTTTAATTTAAAACATTCCCCTCCACTTTTTTCTGTCCTCTTCCTGTGAATCTCCTATGAGATCATTTAACCTTTATTAACTGAAAGGTGACAGAGTAACAAAACATTTCAAAACTCTGTGGCACGAGAAAGAACAGGCCAATATGCCTGGAATCTCTATCAGTTCAAGGCAATAAGCCTCAACCAAATGTTTGGGGAAGAGTGTCAAGAAGTAATTAAATTCCCAATCATAAATTGACTTGTGGAAGATTAAACTTTCAGGGACAGCTTGAGATTGATGTTACAGTTCATGGGAAGCATGATCACTTTTTTTCTTTCAACCATTTATAAACTACCCACTGCTTCCTGGGGCTTTTGCTCCAATAGATGAGTTTGCCACAGGGTGTGTAAGAATTCTCCAGATTATTGCAAAATTTCTTGATTACTGCCTTTTTCTTAGTATTGGTGCTTCTTTCTGTTTGTGATGGGTTTGCTTTCTTTTCCTTTGTGAGATAAATCCGTTGACACATGGAAATACATCACCATCATAATTCTATAACCAAGCTTTGGTGGTGAAAAACCATTTATTCATTCTATGACATGTTAGAGGCTTCAACAAGAAGCAACTGGAGATTTATTAAGTACATCGATTGTTCATTTATCACATGTACAGATCCGATTTGGTTAGCTTCTTTCTTTTCTTTTTTTGGCCACATTGTGTGGCTTGCAGGGTCTAGTTCCCTGACCGGGGATCGAACCCTCTGCACTGAAAGTCCTAACCACTGGACCACCAGGGAATTCCCTGCTTATTTTCAATATTGCCTCTCTCTGGGGGTTGAACTGAGTTGCATTTTATTGCATCCATTCTCACAGAGATAATGAATTGCAGCAACAGTGGTGAGGCCTCCCATCACTCATGGATGAGCCAGGGTCCATCATGGGTTGGAAGGGCAACCCAGTCTTCCTGGCCTCTCGACAGCCCCACTCCCACCCCCGCCCCAGCACTTGGCCTGCAGCCCCCACGCCTACCCCTCATGCTCCTCCTGCAACCTTTGCCTATAATTCCTGCTTGATCCCATACCTTCTAAGCCAATGCCTCCTATAATGCACACTTCAAAGCCCTTTTGCCCAGAAAGTCTTCTCTGAGCTTATTTCTCTGGAATTTCTCTTATCTCAACTTGCATAACATTTGCAGGCTAAAAAGCAAAACAAAAACCTGATTCACAATATCCTTTCCCTGTCCACATTCAGTGGACCCAGAGATCCTTGCAAGGGTCTATCATCCACTGTGTTTTCTATATAAAACATTTTGGACAGTTTTCTGTTTCCTCTCAAAGTTCTTGTTTCCTTGACTGTTTACTTTTACAGGGAAGAAAGCTCAACTTTTATTTGAAAGACCTTTGTCTCAAACCCGCCTCCACCCTTACTAGGTGGCAGCTTCTCTGGGCCTCAGTTTTCTCATCACTTGATGAGAAAGCAAGAAAAATGTCGTAGGGTTATTGTTAAAACTCAGAGAAAAGGATGCATGTGAAGAATCTGTATGAGCTACAATGTGTAACACCCATGGGACATATTTAGGTCTCCTCTTACACTGTAGAGAAAGGGCGCTGGGAGTCCTGTGCCTCACCACACGTCTGTATCATGTCTCCTCATCACATCTGTAGATGTTAGTACTGCAAGGTAATGTCTCTCTCTACAGAGCAATGAGCACATGCACCACGATAAAGGCTCAGGACGCGGGGTCATCAGACAGTTCAAATCTTAAATCTGCCACTTCTCAGTGTGTGATCCTGCAAAGTTGCTTGACTCACCTCAGTTGATTCATCTATTAAATGAATGTGACAGCAGCAAGGTTAAGTGGGACAAGCCTAGACTGAGGACAAAGCTGCCCTCCCAGCCCCCTTGCCGTGATGCGAGGACTGACTCCTGGGAAGCAGTGAGTGCTGCTCTCTGGTCATATATTTTCCTCCAAGATCTCAGCACTTCCTCTTTCTTTCCCACAACAACTGCATCAATCAGCTTTCACTGTGTAACAAATCACCCCAAATTCAGGAGCCAAATTAAGTTGTGAGCCCAGCCTGAATTCAAGCCTGGGGAAGTAGTGTCCTGCTGCTGATGGGCAAGTGGGGAAGAATCACGACCATTTCTGCAATTGACCACAGCTTTGGGGACCATGCATTGAAGAGGGTGGTGACACAAGCCTCCCTGCTGATGCATTCAAGTATTATGTGCCCGGAGGGTGGGGTTATTTGTCAGAGCATCCTAGGTCTCCTGATTCCTGCAGTATGAAGAACTCTTGGCTCACAGAGTTTTCATCAGACTGAATAAGGCAAGCTCTGGCAAGCTCTTAGAACAGTGTCCTACCTATGCGCAGGACATGGTAACTATTAGATCATTTATTTTATTCTTGCTGTTTATATTATTAGCATTGTTATTAGAGACTTAGGACAAACAGGCCCCTAACAGAGTCCCTAATCATGTGTCTTGATGGTCATGTGGTTCTGGGGCCCCACACCCAACAGAGTTTTTGTGAGGTGCTTGATAAATGCTCTTGAGCCAGCTCTGTCTCTGCTACTGCAGGCCCAGAGGGCATCTGCCCAGCGACCTTTCTCCAAAGCTGTGGGGGCTTTGTCTTTCTCTCACTACATGCCCAAGACTCTCCCTCGACTTTGCTGCTGACCCAGAGAAGACTTCAGCAGCAGGTTACAGAGAGGAGAAGTCAGACCACTCTTGGTGAGAATCAGCAAGGTGTTGGGGCAGTAACATAATTTCTAAACCAAAAAGTAATTAATGTTGAGCAAAAGTTAAACACACATACACAGGGTAAGGCTCCAAAGTGAAAGTGAAGTCGCTCAGTCATGTTCGACTCTTTGCAACCCCAAGGACTGTAGCCTACTAGGCTCCTCCATTCATGGGATTTTCCAGACAAGAGTGCTGAAGTGAGGTGCCATTTCCTTCTTCTGGGCATCTTCCTAACCCAGGGATCAAAATCAGGTATCCCACATTGTAAGCAGACGCTTTACCGTCTGAGCCACAGGAAAACCACACACACAGAGTAAGACTCCAGGGGAAGTGCTAAATGTATGCGTCCTTTTATATAAAAGCTAATCTCTGCTGTGCAGTTCAGGCTGTGGCGCCTTCCCAGGAAGCAGGGAGTTGGTGAGGGGAGGGCACGAAGCCTCTAGGGTGCTACTGATATTCTGATTCTTGATTCGGGTGCTGGTCACACAGCTGTGTCCTGCTTGTGAAAACTCATCAAGCTTTCCATTTACGACCTGGGCACTTGCTGTATATATAATACATATCAGTCAAATGTTGAAAATGTATGTATGCTTTGACCATTTTGTAACTCGTAGGGTTATTTGTATATTAATATTAGTAATACAGTAAATAGAACTCCCCAGGGGGTGCAGTGGTAAAGACCCCGTGTGCCAGTGCAGGAGACAGGTTTGATCCCTGGGTCCTAAAGATCCCCTGGAAAAGGAAATGTCAACCCACTCCAGTATTCTTGCTTGGAAATCCCATGGACAGAAGAGCCTGGTGGGCTATAGCCCATGGGGTCACAAAGAGTTGGACACAACTGAGTGACTAAACAATACATTAAATATGTGCATTAATAAAATACTTGTGAAATGATATTAATTAAATCATATTTAATCTTGAATTTAATCATTTTTTAAAGATAGACTAACTGTCCTAGAAAACCCAAAGGGTGTGATGTTTGTTGCAGTTCACAAAGCAGGCAGCTCCCTGCCTCCTGTGTCCATCTTTGTCTTTACCTGTACACAGGCAAAGTCAGGTATGACAAACAACTATTTGGAACTTTATAATTATGGTGATTTTATTTATTTACTTTTGGCCACACTAAGCCACTTGCAAGATCTTAGTTCCCAGACCAGGGATTGAACCCAGGTCCCAGTAATAAAAGCACCAAGTCCTAAGAACTGGACCACCAGAGAATTCTCAAAGTATGGTGATGTTAAAGAGCACAGTTTCTCCCCAAATCCCAGCTTCTACTTTCAGTTTATTCTTCAGTTTTCTATCCTGTGTTCTTCTTTGCCTGAATTTGATTGATTCTGTTGTTTTGCTTGGCCTTAGAAGCATAACCCTTTCTTTCCGCAGTCCCCTTTATGATGTGAGAAGTCACCTAAAAGGCCATGTTCTGGTGGATTTCTGAGCCCCGCCCCCAGCAGTTTCTGGTACGTAGCAGCAAAGACCGATGGAGACAATCAGGCCAGCTCCTAGTGGGAGGTTCTTGAGGGAAAGATGGCACAAGCAGGCCAACACCTCAGGGTCAGCAACCTGGACACACAGAGGGTTTGGGAATAAATCACTGTGGTAATCCTACAAGCTCCCACTTTCAGCAAGAGTGCACCTCCTCTAGCTCTTTTTCCATCACCTCGTGTGAGCAGCTGAACACGGGGGAAGAAGCGTGTTCTTCAACATCTTGCGATCTCTCCGCCTTCGGTCTGCATCCTCCAGGGCATTTGCTGTGAAACCCTGGGGGTTTCCTTCCTAAGGGACAGGGGAGCCAGGTATCCATCCAGTGACTCCTGGCCCTCAGGGGCTGAGGGTTGTCCCTAGGAGCATTAACTCCTTGGTCTTTCCTGGATGCCCCGCCGTGCTTGGCCAGCTCACCTAAAGTGGCAGGAAGCCCCAGGGCAGACTCCCTCTGGCATGAGGGGAGGTGCTCAGGACACATGGAAGCAACCGCAGCAGTGGCAGGTGAACTGGGGCTGCAGGTGGACCCAGGACCGTTCGGCTCCAGCTCCTGAGCTGAGCACAGCCTGGATGACACCCACCCGAATATCCACACCAGCTCAGGTGTCCAGCCTGTGTAGAAAGTGCCACTGGGGCAGCAGAAACCACCTGGCAGCCGCCTCACATCCCACCGAATGAGCCAATTATGTGGAAACCGATACTGCAAGCTGGTGGACCTGTTCCCAAGCTTTACGCAACATGTGTGTATTTACTCAGAAGACATCTGGACCCCCCAGTCACCGAGTCCAGCTACCAGCACGAAACATCACACCCGGGAAAACGTGAGCCTTCATTTCTGAGCCAGGAAGCCAGCCCCTTCCTGAGTTTACAGGTGACAAAGGACAGGAAGAATTCTGCCCTGAGCCATGCTCTCCGGAACTGAAAAGTGATATTTATGCCAAAATAATCGATCCGAGTCCCTGCCTGTGCAGACTGGGATTTTCCCACTGGTCTCACAACCAGGTTATTCATGATTTTTGGCTGCTCTCTCTGGCTGCTTTTCTAATTTTTAAAACCCAGACGTTGGCTGTCTATTTGGGGGGATGAAAGTGTGCATGAGGAGCTCGGGCCCTTTGCACCGACTCTACATCTTCTCGATTGGCCAACAGGGACCCTGAAGTCGGAAGTGATGGAAGAAAAGAGATGTGTGTGCAATGACCACAGAGAAGAGCCACCGGAGACCCTCAGGCCCTGGCCAAGTTCCTGCCCAGCTGCCAGGACACCTGTGGAGCTCAGGTCCTTGCCCCCAAGTCCGACTCACTCCCGCCCAGAGGACGCCCCCCCAGCCCCCACTGATTATCAGGCATCGTTCCAGGGGCTGCCTTCTGAGGCTCCTTCATTGTCGGTTTCCAGCTGGTGCGGTTCCAGAACTCCTCCAGCTCTGTGTTAACACAGCAAAGGATGGAGGGTCTACCAGCCCTGAACTGCCTGTTTAAGCAGACAAATCTTTGATTGTATCTACTCCTAAAACAGCTCACATGAAAGATGGCTCTCGGATCTGCCCTAAGGGCAAAGGCTCGCCCAGCCCCAGCCAGCAGCACTACCCTGGGCAGAAAACCTGTCTTTTCCAAACTGCAGGGTCCTCACTGGCAGATGGAGGGCACAAGGGAAGATATGGTTCACCTCACCAAGCAGTTGTGAGGATTCAATGGAAGGCAGCCTGGGAGGCATGTCTGCTGAGGAATCACATGAGGCCCAGAGCAGCCTCTGGCCTGGGCATCGACTCGCCTTACACAGCACCGGGCTGCCCATGAGGCTCCTGCATATGGGGCATCAAGGGGAGGGCCGGACGGCCTGCTGTTCACCTGTCATCATCCAGCCACTCCTAGGCTGGCTGGCCTCGGAGGATGAGTCAAGTCCACTCCTGCTCACCATCAGGCTGATGACCAGCTCCAGAGAAGAGGACCCTGGCCCCTCAAACCCGGGTCCCATCTGCCGAGCTGAGGCCTGGATGGGGCAGGTGCTTCGGGATTGCGGGAGAAGAAAACCACTGCCTACTGGAACCAAAAGCCTCCCTCTGATCATCCACTGGGCCTCGCAGGAAGCAGGAGGGCTCAGGGGCCGTCTGCTCTGTGAGTTCTCTTTCCACGCAGACGCCACTGGAAGAAAGTGGTTCTCACCCAAATGTGTTCATTAATAGAAGGGAAGAGCTCTGACACAGGGCAGTACTTTTAGACGGTGAGCACGTGACTTGTGGGGGAGGGGCTCCTGTTAAAGTGCAGGTTCCAGTTCAGATGCAGATTGGGGTGAAGCTGAGGGTCTGCTTGCCCAACAAGCCCCCAGGCACGCCATCGAGGCAGGTCTTGGAACTGCACTATGACTATCGGAATTTCAAGACCCCAGAATCTAACATAGGTGAGACACTGCTATGGGTGAGGACTTAACTGGGAACTCTCTGGAAGCAAGATTCCAGAAAGATTGACAAAGCTGAGTGGTAATAGTATGGTGGTGGTGGTTTAGAAGCTAAGTCGTATTCGACTCTTTGCAACCCCATGGACAGTAGCCCACCAGTCTCCTCTGTCCATGGGATTTCCCAGGCAAGAACACTGGAGTGAATTGTCGTGTCCTCCTCCAGCGGGTCTTCCCAACCCAGGGATCAAACCTCAATTTAGGTTAACCAAAAAGTTCGCTAGCATTCTTCCAATCAAAAACTGGAGTAGGACATGACAACCCACTCCAGTATTCTTGCCTGGAGAATCCCATGGACAGAGGAGCGTGGTGTGCTACAGTCCATGGTGTCGCAAAAGTTGGACATGACTGAGAGACGAAGCCCAGCATACAAGCTGAATTTGGAGATCAGTTCAGAAAGAGAGACCAACCAAAGCAGCATGCATCCTTCAGAGAGAACCAAACCCTCAGGATTTACTGCAGACCCTGGCAGCCCTGGGCAGCCCCGGGCAGCCCCGGGCACAGGAGTCGGGGAGTCTCTTAGCAAAGACTCCAGTTGAGCCTGGAAGGGGAGCTTCTGTCCAGAGGGAATCTTGGATTTCTCCACTATGTCTCTGGTGGATGCTCATCTGTTCAGTCCTGGAAGCAGGGCCAGGAAAGGCCTCTAACCTAGGAAAAGGCATCAACATGTGCCCTGGCAGGACAGGGTCAGGGGTCAGAGGTCAAGTCGAGTTCGGAATGAGGCTCTACAGAGGCTCAGATAAGAGATGACTAAACCTTCCAGGACCGGGAAACAGGGAGGACTTTAAAAGTGAGGGGAGAATGATGGGGGAATCTGCCAGAGAGGAAGAAGCAACACATTACTCCCCATCTGTCTTTCAGGTCTGAGTTCTGTCCCCTAGCCTTCTGGAGTTCATATTTCTCAGGAAAAAAAAAAGATGACTTGCTATGCATTGCTTTTATAATAAATGAAGTATGAAAGTACTTCAGTAACTTTAAAATATGATGCAAATGCCAAGTGGAGCTATTTTTATTTGCCTGCATGTAACTCACAGATTGTTTGTGTTCAGCAGGTAAGACAGATTAAAATGCATTCAGAATTTGCACTTGTTCTTGCTAATACAGTCAATTGAGGACCTGGGTTTATCTCAGCACCTAAGGGTGAATAAATCTTTCATTACTGTTGTTTTCCTTCTCAAGCCAACAGTCACTAAATGCCTATAGCAGATGCTGCTGGTGACCTTTAACCGGGCTTGGGCAGCCAGGTCCTAGCTGCATGAGCCTCTCTGTAGGGCGACTCTGGACTCAGGCAAGCCTGGAGGGGCCCTGGGAGCCTGCCGCAGCCCCCACCAGAAGGGCTCCCAGCCCCCGACTGGCAATCTGGGGTCAGCAGCCCAGTCCCTTCCTCTGGATGGATAAAGCTGCCTTGGAACAGCTCACAGCCCCAAGCTCTGCAGGACCAGACTGAGGTCACACTTCTCTCTCTCTCTCTCTCTCTCTCTCTCTCTTTTTTTTATTTTTACTGGAGTATAGTTGATTTACAATGTCTTAATAGTTTCAGGTGTACAGTGAAGTGAATCAGTTATACTGACACACATATTTATCTTTTTAAGATTCTTTTCCCATAGAGGCCATTACAGATTACTGAATGGAGTTCCCTGTGTTATACAGTAAGTAGATCCTTGTTAGTTATCTATTTTATCCATAGTAGTGTATGCACTGGAGAAGGAAATGGCAACCCACTCCAGCATTCTTGCCTGGAGAATCCCAGGGACGAGGGAGCCTGGTGGACTGCCGTCTATGGGGTCGCACAGAGTCGGACACGACTGAAGCGACTCAGCAGCAGCAGCAGCAGTGTATATATGTCAGTCCCAATCTCCCTATTACCTGATAACCATAAGATTATTTTTTACATTCGTGCCTCTACTTCTGTTTTGTGAGTAAGCTCGTTTGTGCCGTTTTTTAAAATATTCCACATATAAGCAATATCATGTGTATTTGTCTTTCTCTGTCCAACTTAGCTTTACTCAGTGTGACCGTCTCTATGTCCATCCATGCTGCTGCGAATGGCATTATTTAGGTTTTTTAATCGCTGAGCAATATTCCATTGTGTTTCACATCTTCTTTATCCATTCCGCTGCTGGTGAACATTTAGGTTGCTTCCATGTCCTGGCCGTAGTAAATAATGCTGCAGTGAAGCCAGGGGACACGTACCTTTTTGAACTATGGTTTTCTCTGGGTACATGTCCAGTAGTAGGATTGCTGGATCATATGGTAGTTTTATTCCTAGGTTTTTAAGGAACCTGCATACTGTTCTCCATAGTGGCTGTACCGATTTATGTTCCCATCCACAGTGCAGAAGGGTTCCCTTTGCCCAGAAATCTGCCTGCTTTCCTCCTCCTCTGCAGGCTTCTCCTAAGAGCCTGTGCTCCATAAATCACGTGCTCAGGCTCTGCTTCTAGGGAACTGACCTCAGACAATTCTAAGACACTTTACTGAAAGATCTCCTTTCATTGTGCAGTGCGTACATATACATAAGGTATACATACATATATGCATGCTGTGCTGTGCGATGCTCAGTCGCTCAGTCATGTCCAACTCTTTGCGACCCCATGAACTGTAGCCTTCCAGGCTCCTCTGTCCATGGGATTCTCCAGGCAAGAATACTGGTGTGGGTTGTCATTCCCTTCTCCAGGGGATCTTCCCAACCCAGGGGTCGAACCAATTGCAGGCAGGTCTCCTGCATTGCAGGCAGATTTTTTGCCAGCTGAGAGACCAGGGTAGCCTCATTTCATATATATAAATATTTTTAATGGAATCTTGAATTTTAGGTTGAAAAAGATATCCTGCCTCCTCCGTGCAGTGTGCAGCATGGGGACTGACTGGAAATGGTCCCACAGAATCAGAGAGTGTGTGGTAAACAGGGCCCTGGACTCCCACAAACCCCTTTGCTGACTCTGCTATTGTGGGAACTTGTGAACCTTCTCAGGGTTCCCCCAGCTGTGGGTACCACGATGCGATGCCTCCCAGCCACAGCCCACCACTCACGGCGCTCCCCTCCCCCACCTCCAGGGGGATCAGACCCCACAGAACATCTCCTCTCAAATCTCTGAAGCCTGTGCTTTAGGCCTTGCAAGTGGCAGCAGTGGAATTCCAAGCTCTCCATTTAAGTGAATGGTGACAGAATCACGGCTTGCTTTTCCTTGGGCTCCTTCACAGTGCACTCATCCCAGGACTCAGAAAAGGGGTCTCTTCCCTTTCTCCTCAATTCCCAGGCCACATCTGCAAACTTTGCCCCAATTCTCTTGACTTCACACATGACAGATTGTCCTCAAATCTTCCGAACGTGACTCCAGAAGTTGGATGGGGAGTCCACGCCCGGTCAGAGTGATCACAGGGACAGTGACTATCTGGGTAACCCCAGGCTGCAGCCTCAGTGCCCTTGGGAAAACCTTTGCTGCCTCCTCCCACTCAGGGAGCCTTGCGGGAGTGCCCAGTCTTCAGTCCCGGTGACCCTTTTGGGAGTTTAAGGCACCACTGGATAATGCTGCCAGCAACCAGACCACTGACCCCAGCATCCTGAGTTTCCAGGATGGCGGTGGCAGACCACACTTCACTAGCCCAATAAAGCCAGCCCCCTCAATGGAGAAACAGGACCACTCCCCAGGGGCAGCCAGAGGAAGGCCTTTGCAGGAGCTTCATGCCAAATGGAGGGTGAGGACGGAAGTTGGCAAAGTGGGGAGTTGGAGGCAGACCCGGGCCCCTTCTGACCCTGACATCTCACTCTGATTCTCCTTGAAAGGGCTCCTTATAGACAGCAAACAGCATCCACCCACAAGCAGTGGGGACATTGCAGAAGGTACTGGTTGGTGCTTACCTGCCAAGGGAGGCTTGGCTTCCCCTCTAAGAGCTGAGAAACCTGAAAACAGTGGCCTAGTATACAATAGAAAATTATGCAAAATAGAAAATATGCAAAAAAGCAGGAAATCAGGACTATAATCTAAGGTGGAAAGCAGTCAATATAAAACACCCGGAAAGCTAACACAGATGTAAAAATTAGCAATAAAAGCATTTAAGTAATGCTTATAAAAGCACTGAAACATTTGAAGGAAAAGTTGAATTGTAATGGTGGAACAGAGAATCTCAGTAGAAATGGAAATGTAAAAGAGAACCAAATGGAAATTCTAGAACTGATCATTACAATATATAAATTATAAATTCCTTTGGGTTATGGAAGCAGGTTATAGAGTGCAAAAAGTAAAGGTCATTGACCCCAACCAAGGATCAGCAGAAATTTTGTAACCTGAAGAATAAAGGAGAAAAAAGTTTGAAAAAATATAAACGGAACACAAATGATCTGTGGCATAATATCATTTGGGTGATTGGAATTTCAGATGGAGAATAGTGAGAATGAAGTAGAAAAATATTTGAAACCATAAGGACCAAAAAGTTCCCTAAAGATGGAAAAAACCCCAATTTACAGATGAATGAATCTCAACAAATCCCAATCAGAATGAAAGCAAGGAAAACCATCAGACCTTAGGTACACCTTAAAAGCATCCAGAGGAAAAAGATGTATTATTTATGACCCTAGTGATGCAAATAATGATGACTTTTTATCATAGTCATAGATCAAAAGGCAATGCAAGGACTACTTTAAGGTGCTGAAAAAAATGCATCAATCTATACCCTGGTAGCTCAGTTGGTAAAGAATCCATCTGCAATGCAGGAGACCCTAGTTTGATTCCCAGGTCAGGAAAATCCGCTGGAGAAGGGATAGGCTACCCACTCCAGTATTCTTAGGCTTCCCTGGTAGCTCAGCTGGTAAAGAATCCACCTGCAACGTGAGAGACTACCTACTCCAGTATGCTGGCCTAGAGAATTCCATGGACTGTATAGTTCATGGGGCCTTAAAGAGTCAGATACAACTGAGAACTTTCACTTTCACTTTCATCATATAGATAGGTAGATAGATAGCAAAAAAAATCCTTAAATATGAGAGTGAAATAACATATGCATGTAATTAAAAATCTGAAAAAGTTGTTAACCAACAGACTTTCACAATAATAAATAGTAAAGGAATTCATCACTTCCCTGGTGGCTAAGATGATAAGGAATCCACCTGCAAAGCAGACCTGGATTCGATCCCTGGGTTGGGAAGATCCTCTGGAGGAGGGCATGGCAACTCACTCGAGTATTCTTGCCTGGAGAATCCCCATGGACAGAAGAGCCTGGTGGGGCTGCTGTCCTTGGGGTCACAAAGAGTCAGACATGACTGAGTGACTAAGCACAAAGGTATTCTTCAGGCTGAAGGGAAATAATACCTAGTGGATAAATGACTCCAAAGGAAGGAAAAAAGCATTTGAAATATTAAAGGATTAATTGCCTGGAAAGTCCCATGGATGGAGAAGCCTGGAAGGCTGCAGTCCATGGGGTCACTGGGAGTCGGACACAACTGACCAGCTTCACTTTCACTTTTCACTTTCATGCATTGGAGAAGAAAATGGCAACCCACTCCAGTGTTCTTGCCTGGAGAATCTTAGGGTTGGGGGAGCCTGGTGGGCTGTCATCTATGGGGTTGCACAGAGTTGGACACAACTGAAGTGACTTAGCAGCAGCAGCAGCAGAAATTTGAAGATTATATACTTTTATTCTTATAACTTTCTTAAAAGATACTTGAATGTGGGGAAGGTGCAAAATAGGTGAGGAAAAGATGCAAACTTCCAATTTAAAATAAATAAAGCTGTGGGAATGTAATATACTGCCTAAGTAATATGGTCAAGAAAATTTTAATAACTTTGCATAGGGACAGATGGTTGCTAAAATTATTGTGGTGATCATTTCATTAGGTATGCAAATGTCACATCACGGTAGGGCCCTGGAGACTAACATAATATTGCACATCAACTGTATTTCAACTAACAAAAGATACTTGAATGTTTAAGGAAAATAGAATAACATGATGCTAAGGGCTATAACATATTTAAAAGGAAAAATGTGATAAAAATATGAATTATATGGTGTAACTGGAATTATTCTGCTGCAATATTTGAACATTTTCTATTAAATGATGCAAAGTTAATTATATGTAGACTGTGGCAAATGAAAATGCGTAGTGAAATTTCTAGAAAAACCATTAAAAAATAAAATTATAGTAGACAAAAAAAAATAAGATACTAATAATGTGATTAGCTCAAAGGAAACTGCCTAAGAAAGAAATAAGAAATAAAAAATGAGGACCCAATAGTAAAAACTCAATTAGTAAAAGTGGTTAAGGTGGATAAGTATAATATATATTTATAGTTATAAATATGTTATATATGTATATGAATACTATAGCTTACATCATATAGTTATATATACTTATATATAAACATAATGTATATTATACATAAGACAATTTATGAAATATAAGACTTTTTCACTCAAAGACAGGAATCAAGCTTCATCCAATCGACCCACTGAAACTACGTTTAATGTAGGAAAAATGCAGCCTAAGAATACTTCTCACTGGTGATCAGTGGTGAGACTAATAAAAGCATTGCATCCATAAAACAAGAACAGGCTGCTGTAAAAACGATACATTCAGAAATAAGATAGCGGGCAGGAAAAGTTAAACCTCTATTGCTAATAGTTTATGTACATGTACATAGGCGTGTGTGTGTATGAAAAGCAGAGCAGACAGTAGTAAACAAACAGAGTCACACAAACACAACCAGGAAGTATTTTTCTAGAAAGAAGAATATAAATGTAAAACTGATCATTTTCCAAGGCCATAGAGACAGAGTTCGGTTTAACTGAGATCACAGACTCCACCCCAGCCTGCATCCTGCCACTACTGGAAACTGTCTTCTTTCCTCCCAAGACCCTACCACTGGCTTTCCCTCCATGCAGATTTCCCTTAAGCAAAAGAACTGCAGTTTACATCCTGCTGAGATGCAGGGGGTGGAGGGCGTGCAGATCGGAGGATACCAGGGTAAAAACACCAAGGAACTCATGGCATGGGAGTTCTTGATATTCTATTCAGATCTACAGCAAAACAGTGCACTTCATGTTTTTTCTAATCACTTCGGAGACAGGTAGAGACAGCCCAGAACCAAGGAAGGTCAGGACCCCTCCTCAAGAGCCTTGAGCTCCTAAGAACACACAGAGAGACAGCCCTGAGCAACTCTCCTAGGAGGCAGGCGAGAGGCAGAGGCGGGGGGCATTGGGATCCCTGAGCAAACAGAAGAGCATCCCTTCTGTTCCCTCCCTCACTCACCAGATTCCCCTCTCTGTGGGGAGTTCCCAGCAACCCCCCTCCCTTTCCCCACTTTCATTCTGTTTTTCTCCTGAATAAATTGGGAGTGGGGTGAATGAACCTTCTTTGAAAGAAATTATGTAACTCTGCCTTTTTTCTTGACTGCGAAAAAGCCTTAGGGCAAAACTGTATGATGAAAAGGAAATGATTAACAACCATAATTTGTGCTTCTGAATTCTAACTCCAAATATTTGTCCACTTAAGAACTCCGATAGAATCAACAGACCGAGTGGAGGGACTAATGAGGGCACCGAAGGCGGGTTGGTAACAACTCCACACAAAACCCAGCCAAGCTGCCACTGGCAACGATCAGAGAAAAGGAGGAGATGGCATTCAGGAGTGCAAACATAATAAAATACCCAGGAATAAACCAATTAAGAAATGTGTAGACAGCAGGTTAAAAAAACCCATGCATGCATGATTTGGCCTCCCTTTACAGAAGGACAAGGACGTGGGAACAAGAAACACGCTGATATGCCCAGTACTATGAAAGTGGAAATACTTTTAAACCCATCAGTAAACTTACAAATTGCTATCAAAATCCTATGGTGCTTTTTAATGAACCTTGGCAAGATGTCTCTAAAGTTCATGTGGAAAAGAGAAAGTAAAAGAAGAGTAAGAATTTTTAAAACATCAATATTAATGAGGTACCCGCCTTACCAGAGGTGAAAGCAGCCTCAGCAGTGAGAGTAGTGAAATCTGGGTGATGCTGACACAGGTCTAGACAAACGGAGGAGCCAGAGAAGACAGATGTTCCCGGAAGAGATCCCTCTGTGATACAAATAGGATACGCAAAAATGGGGAAAAGATGGACCCTTCAGTACATTGTACTTTGGCAAATCCATCCCGTTTTGTGGTAAGCAGAATAGCCCCCAGGCTACCCCCATACTTTATGACCTTTCATGATAGAGGGAACTTCAAAGATTCTATTAAGTTCATGGACCTTGAAATGGAGAGGTGATCCCAGACCCCTGGGGCTCAAACCAAACCCGAGAGCCTTTGAAAGTGAAGCTGTCCTGGCTCATGTCAGCCACAGAGACACCGAAGGACGAAGGGTCCTGAGATAGAGGAGCAGTGGCCCCTCCAGGGGCTGAAAAGGCGAGAGCCTGTCCTCCCCGAGGCCCCAGAAAGGAAAGGGTTCCCCCCACAACCTCATCTTGGTCCAGTGAGCCCTGTGGGAGTCCTGGTGTACAGCGCTGTGACAGTAATTTCATTGATGTAAGCCACAAAGTCTTCGGTAACTTGTTACAACAGCAACAGTAAACTAATACAACTTTGAAAAAGTACGGTTTCTATCATTCTCTAGATTCATTATTGAGTCAAACATAAAGCTTCTTGGTAGCCCAGATGGCAGAGAATCTGCCTGCAATGCAGGGGACTCAAGTTCAATCTCTGGGTTGGGAAGATCTCCTGGAGAAGGGAATGGCAACCCACTTCAGTATTCTTGCCTGGAAAACCCCATGGACAGAGGAGCCTGGTGGGCTATATAGTCCACAGGGTGCCAAAGAGTCAGACACAGCTGAGCGACTAACACTTTCACTTTTTCATAACAAAACATCTGGTTTGAGAGTTACAGACACACATGTCAGTGAGATGAGCACAGTGAGGCTAGAACAGAATGAAACCAGCTTCAGTAGACTGTGTGCACACCCTCGAGGTGAGAGAAAGCCCTCTCAGCCACACCGGAAGCAAGATAACCAAAAGATGGATAAATTTGACTTTGAAAAAATTTTTGAATGTTCTCAAGGTCAAAACAAAGTGAACAAGAGCAGCCTGGCATATATACTTAACAAAGTGATTTCTAGCACATGTAATTGGATAGCATATTAATAGGAATAGTATCTTTATTGTACAAAAAAATTGTATAATCTTTATAGCACAAAAATATTGTACTACAATATTAAAGAAAAATAACAGCAACTGGATGGAAAAAAGTATAGAGTATGAGAGTAGGTAATTTCCCAAATAAGCAATTTACATAGCTAGGAAATATATAGAAAAGAATGAAATCCAGGAAATAGTAATGAAATTGACAAAGGAAATCAAAAGTGCCATCAAATGGCAAAACTTTCAAATATTGATAACTGTTACTGACTGGACATTAAAGATTTTTCTTTTTTCTTTCATGGTGTGTAAATATATGAAAAGATATGAAAATGAAAAAAGTAAAACATTTTCTTATCTAGCTTATGCTGTGGTTGAGTCAACCCTAATTCTTTTCGTTCTGTTATACAAGACAAACACATGTGCATAAGCACACACATGTCCGTGAACACCCGTGCACGCACTGACAAACAGGCACAGGCTTGCACAGACATACATGCAAAGGTCAGAGCTGCTGAGCTGAGTCTGAAGGATCTAAAATTCCAGAGGTGAGAACTCAGATGCCCAAGGCTTAATTCTGCCATGTTTGCAAAGTGTGTAAGCCACCTGCCTGGAGAGACCTCGAGCTCATCCAGGGGAGACCTGCTCTGATTCTTGTTGCCCACCTGCCCTTGCCCTGTGGCTGGTGGGTTCTTCCAGACACTGGTGGTAATATTTTGCTTTTGTCTTTTTCCCTTGTCCAGGGAGCTTTGAAGGAACTTTGTGGGTGGGATAAAATCAAACTTGAAGTTTATTCAATTGAAACATCTCTTGTGAGATTCTCTGCCTGGGACACAGCGCCTGAGTCTAATTAAAGGACTCAAAAAAACCATAATTCAAAAAGACACATGCATCCCAACGCTCACTACAGCACTATTCACAGTAGCCAGTATGTGGTAGCAATCTAGATGTCCATCAACAAATGAATAGATAAAGACCTTGCGGTACATACATAAAGTGGAATGTTACTCGGCCATAAAAAGGAACAACACTGAGTCACTTGTGGTGATGGATGGACCTAGAGTCTGTCAAACAGGGTGAAGTAAGTCAGAAGGAGAAAAACAAATATAGCATATTAACGCATACATACGGAATCTAGAGAAATGGTCCTGATGAACCTGTTTATAAGGCAGGAATAGAGACGCAGACGTAGAGAATGGACTTGCGGACACAGTAGGGGAAGGAGAGGGTAGCACTGACATGCACACACTGCTGCGTGTGAAACAGCTAGCTTATGGGAAGCTGCCATGACAGCCTAGAAGGATGGGATGGGGTGGATGGAGGGAGGGGATATATGGAAATTTTACAGCTTATTCATGTCGCTGTACAACAGAAACTAACACAACACTGTAAGGAAATGATACTCCAGTTAAAGAAAGAAAATAATAAAAATTAAAAGGACTCAAAGTAAAACTTGAGAACCCAGCCTCCAGCCTCTCCACACGGAAAAGAGAGAGAAGTCAGCTCCTTTGGGCAGTGTGAGTCCGCGTGGCATTTGGCAGAGTGACGGCGTCCCGGCTGTTCCTGCAGGAGAAGAGAGATGTCACTGCAGCTTGGTTTATCCCAAGAAGGAGGAAACTGGAAATAAGCCAAATGTTCACGGATGAGCGAAGACTGAGTACATGATGCTTCAGCAGTAGATTCTACGTGGTGTGCATGCACTGTGGGCCTCCTTCCACAGGCTGCCCACCCGCCGTGCAAGGACAGAGGGAGGGGGCCGTCACTGCAGCTATTAAACATATTCAGTGCAGATGGAGGGGCTTCAGCAGGTGCTGGCCCGGGGCACCCTCACTTGCCTGCAGGTGCCCTTCCTCCTCAAGCAAAGCCATGTGTCTGCAGGTGTGTGGGAGGAACAGATAGCAGAGTCCCTCTCACAAGAAATCATGAAGGGAGCTGCTGCATTCTGTCACTTCCAAGGATGGGAAATAGGAATTTCCCCAAACCAGAAGATGCAGTGTAAAGCTTCAAGCTTTGGCTTTGAATTGCTTGCTAAGCTTGCAGCACTGGATGCTGTATGTGACTCCCTGAACTGGCTGTCCACTTTACAGAAATGTCTAAATGATGAAAATGGGTAAACACACGTGGAACACTTGACGGTGCAGAACATGCGACAAAAGCCTGTTGCCCTTTCTCCCCGAGTCTATCTCTGAAGTCAGCCATGGGCCAAATCCCACCCACCACCTGTTTCTGTAAATATTTTATTGGAACAGAGCCATCCCCCCTGTTATGCATTGTCTGTGGCTGTTTTGAGCTATGAGGGCAGAGTTGAGAGTTCACATCAGAGAACATCTGGCCCACCATTTCTTTTTTTAATTAATTTTTATTGGTGTATAGTTGATTTACAATGTTGTATTGGTTTCTATTGTACAACAAAGTGCATCAGTTTTATATAGATATATGTATATACACTCTTTTTTAGATTCTACTCCCATCTAGGTTATTACAGACTATGGAGTAGAGTTCCCTTTGCTACACAGTAGGTCTTTATTAGTAATCTATTTTATATGTAGTAGGATGTATGTGTCAGCCCTAATCTCCTAGTTTATCCTGCCCCCACCCTTACCCCTTGATAGCCATGTTTATTTTCTACATCTATGACTCTGTTTTATAAATATGTTCATTTGTACTTGTATTTAGATTCCACATATATGTGATATCATATATTTTTCTTTGTCTGTCTTACTTCACTCAACGTGATGATATCTAGATCCACCCATGTCTCTGCAAATGGCGCTATTTCATTTTTTGTGGCTGAGCAGTATTCCATTGTATGTATTTCCACATGGATAAAGATCCATTCCTTCACCAGTGGACTGGCCCACCACGTCTTAAAATCCACCCATATTTCTGGAAAGATCTAAGAGAAATTAGTGACATTGTTTGCTTCCAGGGAAGAGAATTGGCTGGTTTAGGGCCACAGGCAGAGATTTTTAGGTGACCATCCCTTTGCATTTTTATTGTTTTATGATTTTCCTATTCATAAAACCAGATAAAGTTTTTAAAAAAAGATTAAAAAAATATACCTGGCCCACAAGCCGAAGATATGCACTTCTTGCTCTAAGCAAAAGAAAGTCCCTGGACTATCAGATGTTTTTGCCATCTCCCTACCTTTCCTCAAGTGAGTGTCATAAAATGACTGCACAAGTATGAATGGAGTGTCCATTTACAATATGGGCCTTCTTCATACTTTTACTGGTAATCACACTCTCAACTTCATCCAAGTCATTTTCTATTGGGGCTAGTCGGAATATGATAATAAACTGAATTTCCTTATATTTTAGATTTCTTGCATCCTTTATTGAAAGAAGGCTCTAAACTCTTTCAATACATTCTCAAAAAGACAGTTTTAGTCAAGGCACATCTTGTCAAGTAGGGTACGCTCGGCTGCAAGGAACAGAGCACACGACCCAAAGCGTGTTAAGAACACAGTGCTGATTGACTTCACAGCCTAGGATGCCCGGGAGTCAGGGCTGTCTACCCATCCAGGGGTCCCATGGTCTCACTTGTTAAATCCACGTTCATGCATCCAACTCACAGTGAGGTAAAACTAACTTAAACATGGGAGTCTGGAGCAGAGCAAAGAAGGGAGAATGGGCAGCGCATGTTCTGAAAGTGGTGTGAGGGCAAGAGCTGATACAGACACAGTTTGCGGGAGGACTGCCTGGTGTGTGACTATTCTCCAGCGGCTCCTAGAAGAACTCAGAGAGAAACATCAAATTGTTTTATACACACCCGTTTTATACATACCACCCTACACCGCTATTTCTCTTTGTTTTCCTCATCGCCCTTAGCTAGTCACTGCTTGAATCTGCCATTTGGAACTCAGGGAGGGTCTGGCAGGCTGAAACCTTCCTCCTTTTTACAAGAAACAAGGGACCTGGAGGGGCTTTTACGCCCGAGATGGGGGGCCAGGGCCCTGCTTCGTTTCTTTATCAGTGATCTCAGTTCTTTTTATCCTGCTGCTCTGTCATCCTCTGGGCTTTGGAAAGAAAGTGCTAGTCACTCAGTCATGTCTGACTCTTTGCAACCCTCATGGACTGTAGCTCACCAGGCTCCTCTGTCCATGGGATTCTCCAGGCAAGGATACTGGTGTCAGTTGCCATTTCTTCCTCCAAGGGAATCTTTCCAACCCGGCGATCGAACCAGAGTCTCCTGCATTACAGGCAGATTCTTTACCATCTGAGCCACGAGGGAAGCTCTTGGGGCTTTGGATTTTCACCTCTGTGCTTCATGGTCAGCTCTAGACACTCACGAACAAAGACAAGTAGAATTGGGGAGGCATGGGGAAGCGGGAGCAAGAAAAGTCTTCCCCTCTTGCCTCTCTCCCTTTATTAGAGAGAAATATTCCCCAGAAATCCTCTAGCAGCCCTTCACCTCACCTCCTGTTGGTCAGAACCGAGTCACCTGATCTCCGCTGGCTGCCAAAGGTGCTGGAAATGAGTGTCTGGGTTGAGACAGGGACTTGCCTATTTAGACAGTTATTTGGCTATTTGGGAAGGTATTTGAGTTTGATGCCCGTCTGGGTTGAGGGAGGTACAGATGCCCCGGTGAGCAAATGAGAAGAGTCAGAGGCTGGGCAGCACTGTGCAGGTGGACTCACATCCTGGGTTATCAGGCTGCTAACCCTCCTCTTGGTGGGGCCTAGCCTCCACTCCCCCATGCTGTCTGCATGAGTTTGGAAAGGGATATTTTCGAAGCTGGTTTTTCAGAAATGGAACTAACTGTGATGGTCTGTCCTGTGCTCAGAAAATGGGAGCTCCTGGGTGTGATCCATGTCCCTCCCCCTGCTTTTCTCCCCAGTCCCCTGGAATGACGGGACTCCTCACCCAGTGACAGGGCCCCAGCCAGAAGCCGCCATGCGCTGTCCCCTCCTCACTGAGCCCCGATTCTCCTCCAGGTCGAGGTGGACAAGTGTTTCCTCTTCCCACTGAGCATCAGTCTCGTCCATAAGTGAGGCTTTTATTGCTTTTGGCCAAAGGCCTGCTGCAAGATTATCAGGAGCCACGGGGCTTGTGCAGTCTTCAGAGCTGGAGGGAGTTTCAGAGCCGGGAAGTAGCTGTATTTCAGAAGTGGTGTTGACTCATACAAGGAAACCCTGAGGTCTGGGGCCCCACTTCCCCAAGGCAGCTGGTGCATCGTGCCAAGCTTGCAGTCCTACTGTGTGAAGAGTCCTCATTATACTGAATGTCAAGTTCCCTTCGGAGTTCCCCAGTGGCTCAGTGGTAAAGAATCCACCTGCATGCAGTGCAGGAGACACAAGAGACGTGGGTTCAATCTCTGGATCAGGAAGATCCCCTGGAGGAAGGAATGGCTAACCACTCCAGTATTTCTGCCTGGAGATTCCCAGGGAACTCCACTCCCCCATGCTGTCTGCATGCAGTTTGGAAAGGGATATTTTCGAAGCTGGTTTTTCAGAAATGGAACTAACTGTGATGGTCTGTCCTGTGCTCAGAAAATGGGAGCTCCTGGGTGTGATCCATGTCCCTCCCCCTGCTTTTCTCCCCAGTCCCCTGGAATGACGGGACTCCTCACCCAGTGACAGGGCCCCAGCCAGAAGCCGCCATGCGCTGTCCCCTCCTCACTGAGCCCCGATTCTCCTCCAGGTCGAGGTGGACAAGTGTTTCCTCTTCCCACTGAGCATCAGTCTCGTCCATAAGTGAGGCTTTTATTGCTTTTGGCCAAAGGCCTGCTGCAAGATTATCAGGAGCCACGGGGCTTGTGCAGTCTTCAGAGCTGGAGGGAGTTTCAGAGCCGGGAAGTAGCTGTATTTCAGAAGTGGTGTTGACTCATACAAGGAAACCCTGAGGTCTGGGGCCCCACTTCCCCAAGGCAGCTGGTGCATCGTGCCAAGCTTGCAGTCCTACTGTGTGAAGAGTCCTCATTATACTGAATGTCAAGTTCCCTTCGGAGTTCCCCAGTGGCTCAGTGGTAAAGAATCCACCTGCATGCAGTGCAGGAGACACAAGAGACGTGGGTTCAATCTCTGGATCAGGAAGATCCCCTGGAGGAAGGAATGGCTAACCACTCCAGTATTTCTGCCTGGAGATTCCCAGGGACAGAGGAGCCTGGCGGGCTACAGTCCACGGGGTCACAAAGAGCTGGACATGGCTGAGTACGCACGTACACACACAAGTTCCCTTCTGACCGAGTGGACACACAGACGAGGATGACAGCCGTGCCCCAACATACGTCCACAAGGAGGAGCCTGATGTGATGTGAGAGTAACCTGACCTCTACCCAGCTTAAGGAAACACACAAATTTAGAAAACGGTTTTTTCAAAACAAGAGTCACAGAGCCTCCAGACTCCCAAACCACCATTATTAGATGTTGATCCTTGTGTGTTTCTTAAGAGCATCGTATATGTAGGTCTGGTGTGTATATATATATATGTGTGTGTGTGTGTGTGTGTCTGTGTGTGTGTGTCTGTGTGTCTGTGCGTGTGTGTGTTCAGTTCAGTCTCTCAGTTATGTCTGACTCTGCGACACCATGGACTGCAGCGCGCCAGGCCTCCCTGTCCATCACCAACTCCCAGAGTTTACTCAAACTCATGTCCATTGAGTCGATGATGCCATCCAACCATCTCATCCTCTGTCATCCCCTTCTCCTCCCGCCTTCAATCTGTCCCAGCCTCAGGGTCTTTTCAAATGAGTCACCTCTTAGCATCAGGTGGCCAAAGTATTGGAGTTTCAGCTTCAGCATCAGTCCTTCCAATGAATATTCAGGACTGATTTCCTTTAGGATGGACTGGTTGGATCTCCTTGCAGTCCGAAGGACTCTCAAGAGTCTTCTCCAACACCACAGTTCAAAGCATCAATTCTTTGGCGCTCAGCTTTCTGTATGGTCCAGCTCTCACACCCATACATGACCATTGGAAAAACCATAGCCTTGACTAGATGGACCTTTGTTGGCAAAGTAATGTCTCTGCTTTTTAATATGCTCTCTAGGTTGATCATAGCTTTCCTTCCAAGGAGCAAGCATCTTTTAATTTCATGGCTGCAGTCACCATCTGCAGTGATTTTGGAGCCCCAAAAAATAAAGTCAGCCACTGTTTCCACTGTTTCCCCATCTATTTCCCATGAAGTTATGAGACCAGATGCCATGATCTTAGTTTTCTGAATGGTGAGCCTTAAGCCAACTTTTTCACTCTCCTCTTTCACTTTCAGCAAGAGGCTTTTTAGTTCTTCTCACTTTCTGCCATAAGGGTGGTGTCATCTGCATATCTGAGGTTATTGATATTTCTCCTGGCAAACTTGATTCCAGCTTGTGCTTCATCCAGCCCAGCATTTCTCATGATATACTCTGCATATAAGTTAAATAAGCAGGGTGACAATATACAGCCTTGATGTACTCCTTTTCCCATTGGGAACCAGTCTATTGTTCCATGTTCACGTCTAGCTGTTGCTTCTTGACCTGCATACAGTATTAATGCAAATTTTCTAAGTTGTTTTGCAGATATGAAAACCCCTCACCCAATGAAAGATGTTAACTACCTGATGACCAGGAACACACAGCCCCGGGCCTCCTGGAGCCTTGTAAAGTGTGAAAGTCACTCAGTCCTCAGTCCTATTGGACTCTTTGCAACTCCATGGACTATAGTCTGCCAGGCTCCTCTGTCCCTGGGGATTCTCCAGGCAAGAATACTGGAGTGGGGTGCCAGGCCCTCCTCCATCCTGAAGCCTAAGAACTGACAAGTGTTCATCCCTGTGACACCTACTGGCTGCCTCACCATCAGCAAATCAGAACTGTGCACAAGCTGATCACAGACCCTGCAACCCTCCCCCCACACACAACCAAACACACACCTGGCCTTCAAAAATGCTTTGCCAAAACCCTTCTGAGAACTTGAGGCTTTTTAAGGTATAAGACGTCCCATCTACTTGCTGGCCCTGCAGTAAACCTTTCTCTGTTCAAACTCTGAAGTTTCAGTTTGTTTAGCCTGGTTGTGCACATGAACTTGTGTTTCCATCATTTTCTGATGTTGTGGTATTCATATTTGCTTATTTGTGTGTTTTGGGTAATACCCATCTTCATGAGTGTAGAATATCTCACCGTGGTTTTCGTTTACATTCCCTTAACTACTAGTGATGTTGAGCATGTGTGCTTATCGGCCATTTACTTATCTTTGGAGAAATGTCTTTCTTTGTCCATTTCTACTGGGTTATTTGTCTTCTCAATTAGGGGCTCTTTAGGTATTCTGGGTGCTAACCTCTTACCAAATATACGATTTGCAAATATTGTCTCCAGTTCTGTGAGGTAGTTGCTTTTTCACTTTGTTGATAGTGTCTTTTGATGCACGGAAATGTCTAATTTTGGTAAAGCCCAGTGGATTTAATTTTGGGGGCTGTGGTTACCTGTGCTTTTACGGCCATATCCACTGTATACATTTTAGGTGTTTGGAGTGAAGTGTGTTTCCATCTGCAGTAAAAATGTTGGCAAGCTTTGCCCCATTCTCTGTTTCTGTAGCACCCACAGTTAAGCCTTGGGAATCTCTTTTCTTTTTAATATTTACTTGCTTATTATTTGTTTAGATGTGTGAGGTCTTAGTTGCAGTATGTGAGCTCAGTAGCTGCAGCTCATAGGCTTGGTTGCCCAGGGAATGTTGGATTTTAGTTTCCCAGCCACGGACTGAACCTGCGTTCCCTACACTGGAAGGGGGATTCTTCCAATGAACCACCAGGGAAGTCCCAGGCTTTTGGAATTTCTTAATCATCAAGTTGGCTGTGATTTTTATCATTTCTGAGTCATCTTTCTTCTTATTTGTCTCCCAAAAAAAGGGTGCCTCTGATGAAAGGTAACAACTTTTCAAATTTCTCTATGACATTTCCTGGGGAGATATCCCAGATCTCAGTTTGTTTTTAAATTAATTGGATAAATTGAAACATTTATTTATTTTCATTGTGGTTTATGATGCTTTCCATGAGAATTAGGCAAATATTAGTGAAGTGTTACAAGATGGGGCTGTCCAGCTCATCAGCTGCTGGCCACTGTCAGCCCTGAGCTCCAGGACTGGCCAAATATTCACGAGATTCCTCATGGGACATGCCTGAAGATCCCTGTAGTGGGTATTTTAAAGGCATCAAGCACCATAAGTGACATTACTGTCCAATAAGTAGGGCCACGATGGATGAAATAGAGTTACAATCAGCAACACAATGTAGCCTGAGAATAAAGCGCACAGGGAACAAGAATCAGGCCAGTTTGAAAGGCCTGCAGTTTGAAAGGGACCCTGAGACACAGAGACGGGTTGTGTGGACCTGCTGTCCTGCACTCTGTCATCTCCCTCTCGGGCTGAACACCCCGAGTCATGCCCCTTCCCCAGAGCCCACACGGTGCACCCTATCCATCTGGACAACCTTCCTCTGCCCAGCCTCATTTCTCAGAGTGTGATAATGTGATGTTCTGGGAAAAACAAAACTACAAGTATATGTCTAATTTAACTTAAAAATATAAAGGCAAAAGTTGTAAAGGTGCTAAGTGTGGCTCTACCTGAATTTTACTTTCTCATAATTTTCCATGTTTCTATAGCAAATATAAAGGGCTATGCACTGATTTTCACATTAGAAACAGAAAATGTTTGTTGTAAGAATGCATCCTGCTCCCCTCCTTCCTCCTTCACCATCCCCTCCCTTGAGGGTTGGCGCTCTGCACGGGACTCTCTGGCCTCCGCAGCTCCACTACCCATGAGAAAGAGACAGAGGACTCTTCGTGCAGCCCTAGAAGCAAGTGCTGTCGCATTGGCAGAGACACAGGGAATGCAGGGATCTCACTCAATTTCACCAAGGAGTAATTGTAAAAGATATTTTAGGGGAACTTCTTGGCAGTACAGTCATTAAAACTCCATGTTTCCAGTGCGGGGGAGGAGGGTTCAATCCCTGGCCAAGGAATCAAGTTTGCACATGCCATGAGGTGCAGAAAGAAAAAAAAAGAAATTATTTAATTGCCATAAGGTATGTGTGCATGCACACAATCACAGAAAGAAAAAAAAAGATACAGGTTGTAGAATAACATACAAAATGTATTTCTTTCTTTCTTTGGGGGCCTCTTATTTCCTCAGGAGTCTACCAGAAAGCTTACCTACATTTTCTTTTGTTCCCAACCCCAGCCTCCAAGTTCCCTTTTAACTACCGGAGGCTGAATAAATGCCCAGACATGTGCAGTTTTCAGACAAGAAATCTATGTCCTTGGCCCCATGCCACTCTCCTGCCCACCCCAGATCACACCTCCTGTGATATGACCCACTGACCCCACAGTGTGCACAGGCCAACACGCCCACAGGGCCACACAGCCTCATTTCCTCCATTGGGGACACCGTGCCCTCCAGCCTGTGGTCCCCGCCTCAGAGAGGCTGGGCCCCTCATCCTCCCAGGAAATACAGACAATTCTGGTCTCATTACTTTCCCAGAGACTGGCTTTTGCTCCGGAACTCACCACTGGTCTTCATTTCCCTGCCATGTTTTCACGCCCTGGAATTTATGTACTGAAATGTGCATGTGATTATCACAGCTTCCCACCTGGTACCTCTCCCTCGTATGATGATTAGGGTATTAAATCGATTTGAAATTTGAATTCTTTGAAATGATGCATGCATATGAGTCGAATCATCTAGAAGCTTCATTTTACAAGGTTAGAGTGAATGTTAATTATTTTTCCTAAAAGTGAGCTGAGGACCAGTGCTGTTACCGAATCTCTCTGACTGTCTGAATCAGCTCCCTTCCCTGGGTAAGAAGTATGAGGCCTCAAATCAGCTATGTTCTCTGGGTTTCATTTACCCATAAAATGCTGAGATGCTATCCAACAGTTCAACTGGGGTATTAGTCAAAATGGTCCAGAAACCAGAAGACTGGGTCTTCCAACCAGCCATGTGATCCAGGGTCATTGGACAACTTGCAGGGCCAACAAAGAAGCCTTACCTGCAAAGAAGTAAGGTAAAGAAAGTCCAACCACCCACTTTCTCTTGTCTGCTATTGTGCCTGGTGGGGAGCGAAGACCCTGTCTGGAATTTTCACGGTCTCACAGTAACCAAGCTTTTCCTTCTGTCTGGCGACCTTCCCCTGCAAAAGTGCTGGAAATCAAAGCCACGTCCTAGAATGAAGAAATGGAGGCACGGAGAGGTTAAGCCACTTGTCCAGAGTCACAGAGCTTGGATGTGAACCCAAGTCTCTCACTGCATCCTGCCGAGGGTGCTTTCACGGGTTCCCTTGCCAGAATTCCGGCTTTCTTGCTGTGTCAGGTGACAGAAAAGACTCTTCGTGGAAGGGAGGCAGCACACTGGGCCCTCTGCCTCGCCCCGGGGTGTGTGTGTGTGTGTGTGTGTGTGTGTGTGTGTGTGTGTGTGGGGGGGCTGGAGTCTAGACCAGAGGGGCTGAGGCAGCCCCTCCCTCCGGAGCTGTTCTCCCCTCACTTCAGGCACTTCCTACGCTACTGGAGACACAGAGATGGGCCGTGTGGACCTGCTGCCCTGCCCTCTGTCATCTCCTCCTCGGGCTGAACAGCCCGAGTCATGCCCCTTCCCCAGAGCCCACCTATCCATAGGTGCACCCTGTCCATCTGGACAACCCTCCCCTGCTCGGCCTCACTTCTCAGGGTCCCTTTCAAACTGCCGCAGCCAGGGCCATCCTGCTAAATTTATTCCTCTCAGTTTGGGGCCAGCTCCTGGCTTTCCCAGGCCATTTGGAATCCTGCAGGTTTGTTCAGAGAATCAGCAGTGTCTGTCTGTCCTTGGACCCCAGAATGTGTATTTGGGTCTGAATGTAAGAGCAAGAGCCAAGCGGGCAGCACAAGGACAAAGATCCTCCCCCTACCGCAGCTGATCCCCACCCCCCGCCCCTGCACACTCACACTCACACCTGTCTCTTATACACATCTCCCAGGCTTTTGGAATTTCTTAATCATCAAGTTGGCTGTGATTTTTATCATTTCTGAGTCATCTTTCTTCTTATTTGTCTCCCAAAAAAAGGGTGCCTCTGATGAAAGGTAACAACTTTTCAAATTTCTCTATGACATTTCCTGGGGAGATATCCCAGATCTCAGTTTGTTTTTAAATTAATTGGATAAATTGAAACATTTATTTATTTTCATTGTGGTTTATGATGCTTTCCATGAGAATTAGGCAAAATATTAGTGAAGTGTTACAAGATGGGGCTGTCCAGCTCATCAATCCATCCTCTCGGCCACCTCTGCTCTGTCTGCTGTTCCAGGTCCTCTGCCAGCCTCACTCAGATTTATCTTGAAAAAAGTCCAACACCTAACCCACTTTCCAAGGGCAGGTCTAGGAGGGAATAATTGCTGTTATATAGGGCGAGCCCCGGCGGCTCTCAGGAGATGCCCTGGTTTCCATAGCACTAGTGCTCCGCTCACCCCCTGCATGGGTGCTCAGCCTCACCCCCACCCAGAACCCACTGTTGGGTTAGAGTCCTCCCGGCAGAAAAGGGGACCCTCCTGGCCAGCATCAATGCTCAGAGGACAAAGTCTGCAGACGCTGCTCATTGGCTATGGGGCCCAAGCACAGGGATTCTTGGCAAGGGTTGAAAAGTAAGGAAGTGTTGGAACTGGGCAGCATGTTGATGAAGCAGCCTTGGCTTTGGTGGGCACAGCATAGGGAAGGTCTCAAAGGAGTCCTGAGACCAGAGTCTCTGTTGGGACTCACCTCCTAGGACCAGGGTCCCCCCACACTCCTGGAGCAGGCGCCCTGGCTGTTGTTTTGTCTTGGGGTTCTGTGCTTGATTCCAGTATGGTGTAACACGGGGTCAGGAAATCCAACTGGTTTTAGTGCTCAGTATTAATCAGAAAGAAGGCAAGCCTGAATCCATGCAAAAGAAAGTCCATTTGGGAAGAGGTAGATGACAGCCCATACGTCCACAAGGAAAGAAGGGATCAAGGATCCAGTGGTTAAGACTCTGTCTGAGCTTCTAATGCTGGGGGCACAGGTTCAATCCCTGGTCAGGAAACTCAGTTCTCAGCCAAAGAAGCAAGGGGATCAGACGAGAGAAACCTAGTGGCCTCCATGGTCACAAGTGAAGCAGACCAGAAAGCATCCTGCCCCTCCAAATTAGCTACTAATTTTTATTTTAATGTTAAACCATGGCATTATTTACCATCGAACTCCACCTATTAAGCGCAATTAATGAATCAATCCAATATTTTTACAACAAGTGAGACATATTAAGAATATGAATGTATTAGTGAATCAAATGATTTGTTCAGAATAATGCAACATGATGATGGTGCATCTAATTAGAAATTAAAATCAGGAACCTGATTAGAGGCAATTGTAAAAGTATGTAGATTTTGTTAAACAAGTAGAAGGTGGTGGGCTAGGAGAAGGCACACAAGCTGTTCAGGACCGTGCTTTGCTAAAGGTGAGCAGAAGCAGAGGCAGACCTGAGGCTGAGAGCATCACCTGTGGGCCTCACCTGGGCCTCCACGAGAATGCTCAGCTGTGATGTCACAGCCCCAAGGTTGACCAGGAAAATGTTGATAAATCCTTCTCCCAGTCTAGCCACCACAGCTAACTGACCACCTCACTGAATCTAGGCACCAAATCAAGTGTCTTAATTTCCATCCTTTCCTCTGCAGATTCATGAGGTCATAAAATAGAATCTTCTTTCTGGAGGAAAAACAAAACTTTTGTATCATGAAAATATTTACATTGATCACAAAGTTATATGGAAATAAAAAGCAATGTCTGCAAGTACACCTAGTTTTCAAGTGTTTTAGATCAAATGTTTAATGTTCCTGTGAGGAGACTATCATCCTCACTGCATGGGTCCTGAACAGCTGGCTGGGCCCGAGGCCACCCCACCAGTGGGCACAGCCCACCACACTGGAGCTCACCTGTTCTGTAGAGCACATCTCTCTTTGCTTTGCACATTCTTGATCCTGTCTCCCCAACATCAGCCTCCTGGATTAGGAGCCCTCGCCAGGCAGAGGCTGAGTTGGAACCACATGTGTATCCTCTGTAGCACCTAAGGAGACACCCCGAACCGCTAAATGCGTGAGGGAACTGTGTCTCCCACTGACCGCTGGCTTAAAGGAGGAAGGGTTCGGTAGATTCAGATCCATCTCCAGTCACAGCCTGGAGGTTGCTCAAGATGATGAGAACTCACCCAGCCCTACAGGAGGATGGCCTGACTAGGGGCTAAGAAAGGAGACAGGAAAATATAGTAGAAAAGAGCCGTTGTGCCAGCCAATTGAAATTCAACAGATCCCCTGGGGATTCATTTTCTAAATGGCTTCTAATTTCCCTAAGTGTTTTGTCCTTTTCTGTCTTATATCCCGGCATCCAATGAGCAGGCCTTGGTGCCATAAATTTCTGACATTCCCTCCCTGGCAAAATCCACTAATTATAAAACACCGCTCGCCATCGAGAGCCTGAGGGAAGAGTAAATGACTTCACTTCTGTTTTTACCATCGACTCCAGAGATGACTGTCTTCTCATCCCCGCAGAGCGAGGCCATCCTCCTCCTTCCCTTTGTAGCTGGTGCCGGACGCCTGCACTCAGCCCACAGCCCCTGCAATGGGAGGCCTGGAAACTGTCCAGCGTCTCCCACCCCAGTGACCCTCTGCAGAACATCAGACAGTGTCCCCCCAAGGATGGGTCTCACCACCTTCGCCCAGCCCTGGGCAGCAGGAGAGGGGTCCTCCAGATACAGGTATCCTCAGGGTTGTGACCTCAGCAGGACAGGTATGAAGGACAGAGGGTTAAAGTGAGTTGAATGCCGGAGGGGGATGGTGGGGGAGGGGGCTGCTCCAAGCATGTTTCACGAGGAGGCATTTAATCCTCCCAACAGAGAGGATTAAATGATGAAGAGACACTGTTACTGCCCCCATTTTACAGATGAGAGCCAAGACTTGGAGAGATTAAGTGTTCTCCCAGGGTTTGTCTTTCTCTCTCTTTCACACACGCATATCTGTGCACACAGACGTGCACACACACGCATACACACACATGTATACAGAGTCACTAAGTGCCAGCACCGCCTTCTGACTGGGTACCTTCCTCCTGTGCACAGTGTCTTACCCCTCACAGCAGCCTCCTTTTGTGATCTTGGCCACAGGGCCTCAGGAAGTTAGAACTGAGAGAAACTCTCGTTCAAGTGAGAAGTCCAAGCCTGGGAGCAGGTGGACAGCACACCAGAGGCCACTTGGAGAAGGTTTGCCAGAGAGACTGTTGAGAAGGTGAGCAAGTCCGGAAACCCAGCATCTCAGGTGGGTCTCCCTGAATCAGCCTTGAGCTGAGGCCCCACGGGCAAGTGACTGATTATAGCACAAGGCCCCATCAGGGGTCAGGAAGGAAGCAGAAGAGACCAGAAGGGAGGCAAGCAGCATCTCAGGGAGGGGGAGGGCATCCTGCAGCAGGGAGCCTCATCGGGAACCCCAAGGCTCTGGAGGGTGGGCAGCACCTCGGGCTTCACCCTGCATGGAAGTAGGGGAGCCAGACTGTGCCTTGTTCCATCCTCACCAGCCTCCAGGGAGGAAGTCACCCTCAGGCATGCTCGGTTCTCTTGAGTTCATGGGGCAAGAAGTCCCCGTGGCCTGAGTCTTCTGAAGACAGTACCCATGCTGGCTTTAGGAACGTGGTGTAGGGGGCTCTTGTTATGGCCATCTCAGCAGAGGGTCTTCAGTTCAGTTCAGTCACTCAGTTGTGTCCAACTCTTTGCGACCCCATGGACTGCAGCAAGCCAGGCCTCCCTGCCCATCACCAACTCCCAGAGCTTGCTCAACCTCATGTCCATGGAGTCGGTGATGCCATCCAACCATCTCATCCTCTGTCATTCCCTTCTCCTCCTGCTTTTAACCTTTGGAGGGTCTTCAGTGCCTGTCTTAGACCCCTCCCACTGGGAACAGTGGCAGTCATGAGGAGCCTTGCCGTGTGTGGCAGGAACCCAGATGCCATCAGAGCCCAGAGGAAACAATGCAGAGCCCAGGGAGGGCAGGGAAGGAGACACACCCCAGCTGACACTGCTCCCACGGCTGCTGGACTGCTGCCTTGGCCAGGGTCCATCTGCCCCTAGGACGGGGATGTTATCTCGGCCTCCTCCAGATGACGGCGGGAAGACACCGGGTAATTCTCAGGTCACCATCTCGGTTTGGTGAGCAGGCTATTTATAGGAAGGTGAGGGCTCATGAGTCTGAGGCCTGGGGCTGGGGAACTGAGGAAAGGCAGGGACGCACCTGAACTCCTAGCACCTAAACTCCCCAGGCGTTCAGCGCAAAGGGGAGGACCGGCCCCCATCACCGTGGACACCGGAGGCAGTGGACACACTGGGGCTCCTCCTGCTCCTCCCCCACTTGAGCCCCTGGGAAGGGAAGCGGGCTGAGCTGAGGTGACCTGGGGCAGCTGGAGCCAGAGGCACTAGAGCAGAAATAACCAGAGAGGAGATTCCGGAGGGAGACGGACTAGAACAGACTGTCTCAGCAAAAGCCGCTGCTTGTTCACGAAGGATGGCCCAGCCTGTCCTGTGAAGACGAGGCCGCCCTCCTCTGCCAGCTGCCACCCCCACCTCTGGCCACCCTGGCTGTGCTGGGACGTCTGTCTGTGAAATTGTGGTGTCCAGTCAGTGGAAGCCACGTGACCCAGGAGCCGCTGCCAAAAACCCACAGCAATTAAAAACCTCCACAGAATGTTTCAAAATTATTGTTATGGCTAATTTAAGTTTTTAATTATAAAATGCATTTGCGTGGGAAGGAAAAAGCTCTATAATACACATAAATTCTAGGACATGCGTAATTTTGCAGCAAGAACGCCCCATAGTATTCAAATTGTGGGCACCCTGCTCACTTCTGCTTCTCTGCTGCTACCATGGACAGCGCCCAGGCAGCCACAGCAGGGACCCTGGGGACAAACACAGGCCGAATAACCCCGCGCACACAGTCTTCCCCTCCCCGTAGAAGCCTTCCAGGATTGTGAGCAGAGCAGCTGAGATGGATAAAGAACAGAATAGTGCTCCAGGCAGGAGGCAGTCTGGGAAACAGACACAGAGGAGAGGGACTCCCTTCCTGAAGGGAGGACGAGGCCCCAAGTTTGTGTCCAGGAACTGGGGAGGTCAGCAGTGGGCCTGCCTGTGGGTGGACGCAGTGCAGGCCTGGGGCGGATGGAGACACACGCCCAACCCAGAGCACAGAAGAAGCCAAGGGAACTTGAGATCTGTCCTGAACTAGGGGCTCGCTTCATGGCACCTGGTCCAGAGAACACTCTTTTCTTGTGCTGTCAGCCCCGATGTGGGTTATTGTTGTGGGCACACTCAGCCCCTGCTGTGGGAGGAGACCCTCCTCTCCCTGCATGCCCTAATATCCAGCAAAGCACGTGCAAGTCACCTCAGGAATGATCAGCTGCTAATGCGTCGTATGACGGTCACCCAGGGGAGCAGAGCCGGGCACAAAGGGCAGGTTCCAGCATTTGTCTGAATGAGTTCCTTTGTTCCAGAAAGGAACATTCTTTTCTTGAAAAATGAGTGATAAACTGGGAATCACAAAGACGAAATTGCTTACCTTTGTGGGTTTTCCCCTCCAGTTCCACATCCTGCAAAATTACAAAAGTGGCTATTTTTGCCATAGAATACGCTTTTTTTTGCCGAACAAAAGCACAGACAGCAAATATATATATATATATTCTTGAGCCAAAAATGAGTTTGTAGGCCTTTAGAAAATACCAGAAATCACGCTACTAATTAATGACGTGTTCCAAGTGCTTAGTTCTGCACCAGCAATGTTTTCGATGACCCCAACCTCCCAGCTTCTCGTTAGTTTAGATCAGTATACACAGTTCTTTCATTTGGCAAGAAAAACACAGTCTTCTTTCATCTGAGTGAAGGAGGTGCAGTGCTCACTTTGGTGCATGGATCGAAGTGGATTTATGAAGCCCCGTTTTGAAGCTAGTGTATCTGAACACATTGTTGTAAATTCTAGCCTCCCAGTCCATCCCAATAGTAAGGTTCTGTAAAGATCAGCTTTTCCTAATTGTTTTTCTGTCCAACCATCGTGGAATCAATCCTATTTCCAACTTTCCGCTAAAATACATTTTCTGAAAGATATCGATTATGCTGATACTATCCTCTGTCATGATAATAGATAAGGGTTATGGATCATTAAATGGGTCATGGAAATGAGTCCCTAGATGAAGAAGTCACCTGCTGAGGCAGGTCAAGGGGAGCACAGAGGACCAGTTCCACTGGCCACAAAGATGTGACAGGCTGGGTCATCATCTGACACCACGTATCCAGGAGAATGTGAGGCCAGATCTGTGCTCAAGTCAAGTGACAGTCCAGAAAGAAGAACTAAACTGTCAAAATCAGGAGACAGAATAGGTGAGGGTGGGAGACTCTTAGTGGAAAGGGCCCACAATATCTGCCTGGAGAAGAGGCAGGCCCTTGAACTTGACCTCTTCCCCAGTCGGTCTCTGGCTGCCCGGTGCGAATGGGCTGTTTCCTGGGAAAGGTGTAGATTTGACCCCTGCTGGACAGTGTCACCAGGCCTGCCCCTTCATGTCCCCCCATGAGTCCCATGTATGTCTGGTGGTCCTAGACCCACCGGGTCATCTCTCCAGGCTCTGGCTTTAAAGTCTGAGCTGAGTGGAGCAGGAGCCCACAGGCTCACACTCTGATAGGAGAAATGAAGGCTGTCCCAGGAAGAGAGACTGAGACATACGCCGCTGTGCGTCCTGAGCAGCAAGGCGCCTGGAGCCGGGGGCCAGCAGAGGGACCCAGGGGATCTGACAGGTGTCGGCCTCGCTCAGCCTCTGTCCCCTGAAACAAAGAGGCACTTGGATGAAAGAAAACATCAATCGCCCTCTCATGTGGCATCTGAAGACCTTCTAGCAGCAGCATGCTTTGTGCCGAGAATCTAGATTTTGCCATTCTCCTCGACTTCCTTGAGAAAAGTCCCCAGCAGTCTTGCCAACTGCCTTTAAGAACAATAACCCACCGTCCCTGCCCAGGGAACAGCCAGTGCACAGAGCACAGGCCCATCTGTACTCGGCCGGGCAGCAGATACAACCACCACAATCATTAAATGCGAGGAAACCAGGCTCACTGCCGAGGACAGGCAACAGCAGTGGCAGACACTTACTCCCAGGCTTGCTGAGCCCCTCACCATGGAAAGCTCACCTTGAGGCACACCCCGTGTGAAGGCTGGCTGTTCACAGAGCCAGAAACAGACCAGACCTGAGCCCCTCTTCACTCCCTAGCAGTGAGACCACCGTGTCCAGCACTCAGCCTCTTCCTCTCCTGGGGTCAGTCCTGCCACCCCACCATGCTCTGATCAGGATTCAACAGCAGCTGATTGCAAAAATAGCCCGGATGCCTCCCATTCTCATGCATCCCATCTCCAGCGGGACCTCAAGGCCCCACCATTGAAGGCTTGAGGCCATCTCCCACCTCTCGACCTTGGGCCATGTGATGACTTTGGTCAGGGAGACCTCACTATACAACGTGAGCTTGGAAGGTGTGTGCACTGGGTCTGAGGTGCTGGGCACCACCAGCCTGGGCCCATCACCCCAGTCTGCAGTCACCACCCCCAGACAGGTGAGGAAGGCCTGGCAGGCAGCAGACCACAGATGTCCATGGGAGCCCAGGTGACACCAAGGGAGTCAGAGGTGCCCAGCAGTTCAGCCAACACTGCCACCCTCAGAGATGTGTGCAAATGGAGGGTTGCCATTTTCAACCACAATGTTTGGGCTGGTTTGTTTGCAGTAGCGGGTAACTGATCCACTGGACCACAGAGGTGACTCACAATGTTTTAGCTCCCTGCCCTCCTTGATTCATTTCCAAGTGATGCAAGGAAATGGCACAGATAGACTTGCTCAATGCTGAGTCTCCTGAAACTTTTAATTTGTAATTTTTAAAAAACCTGTGAAGCATAATAAATCTAAGCCCAATTTTTAAAAAGTGATGCAAGGGATCCAGATGCCAGACCACAGATGTGAAAATTGGAGCTGGGTTTCACACCCCACTCAGGGTGTGAAACCTGAGGACCAGAGGGCCACCTGAGGACCAGAGGGCCATACCAGGTGAGCGCCAGGAACTCCACTGTCTCCCATGTTCTGGAGTTCTGGTGCATCTTTTCCTGTTTTAAACTTCCACTTCGACATTGCCTCAAAACTTTGTCTAGGTTCAGAACCTCTCTCCCTTTATTTCTGATACCAAATTCATTTTTTTCTTAGAGCCTTGCCCATGATTCCTACAATACTTTGGCCACCTGATGTGAAAAGCCAACCTACTGGAAAACACTCTGATACTAGGAAAAGACTGAAGGCAAAAGGAGAAGAGGGCGGCAGAGGATGAGATGGTTAGATAGCAGCACCGACTCAGTGGACACGAATTTGAGCAAACTCTGGGAGACAGTGGAGAACAGGGGAGCCTAGTGTGCTATAATCCAGGGAGTCGCAAAGAATCAGACACGACTTAGCAACTGACCACCTGACTGGTCATCTTTCTGTCCTTCTGAGTCCACAAGATTCTCCTCGGAAAGACATTTTCAATTCCTGGATGTCATCTATCAAGACAATTTATGTAATAACAGATTGGAGAGCTGGAACAAGATGAATGACACTGCCTTAAAATTGGGTATACCTGCCCTGTTGCTCTATCCTTAGTATTACAATCACACGTAACAAGGCTGAGCACTTCACACGTTTGATCTAAAGGTGGTTTAAAAGGGGCCTGCTGAGCTGCAGGCACCATGCAGGGCACTTTGGAAGCTCTGCCTGGGGTCTGGAGGCTTTCAGTTCAAGATGTGCTGAGGAGTATCTACTACCCGAAGGTCTCCAGTCCGTGCGTCCTTTCATCCTCCCGTCTGCCTCTGGGCACTAACAGCTTCTCCTGAAAGTCATGCAGAGCCTGACAGTCAGCGGGCACCTGAGCGACAGTTCACAGCACGGGAACTGGCCCCCGACCTCTCTTAGCTCCACAAGCTCTGTAATCGCTCCTGAGATAAGCCTTGTCGAGAAGGTGACTTGACACCCAGGAGATCTGGTGACTTCTGCTGTGTCCCACTGCTCGGTACGTGACAGTCCCTCTTGTGTCTTCTTATCTCAACTCTCATCACAGCATTAACAGAGATGACGACATTCCGAGCAACACCTCGGGATCCAGGCTCAAAAGAAACTACCCTGTAGGTGTGGCTGCCTACCATTCCAGACCAGCCAGATGCCCACCTGGCCCTTGGTGCCTTCCCCGAGCGGCCACATCTGCCTGGAGCAGGAGACGCCCCTCTTGTCATCTGAGAGTCCTGGCCCTGGCAGATTTTTCACGCATTGCATGCTGACACCCAATGGAAATGCAGACAGTAAAAGATGTCTGAGAACGTGTAGAGGTGGGATCTAGAGAAGAATATACTTCTGGAATCCTTGAAGCTGTGTGAGTGGCATGGGAGAAATAACAATAATAACTCACCACATCATGAACTTTCCCCTTTGCCTTCAAATTACCCTCTTTCCGCAGAGACATCTAATTTTACCTATGCGACCCCCATCTAGCGCAGTCAGTCACTATTTGTTCAGGACCTGGGATGTGCTGGGACCAGAAGCCGTATGAGAATAAGACATAGTGACCTAAGGGAGCCACCGCATTCATCCCATAATAGAAGACCTCAGACTGTTTAAATGCTAAACTGAGTAAGGTGTGTTATGAAAACAAAGCCTTAAAAAAATGCTTGGAAATGTACCACACTGACCTCACGTACCCACTCTTCACAGGTCACCTGGAAGAGCTTGGGGACTGAGTTCCAAAGCACCAGCATGGAATGTTCCAAAGTACCAAGGACACAACCCAGAGGTGGACCACAGAACTCCACACAGGAGGCCACTGAGAAGAGGCTCCCTTCCTTGCTCTCTGCACCCCTCACTTCTGGAGGGAGCACCACGCAGGCAGTCAGCACAGCCAGGGGTCACATGTTACACCACACTCATGACGTACCTGCCTGCTCTATCCAGAAAAGTCCAGTGGAAAAGGCATGCTGTGCTCTGGAGGCACAGGCAGGTGCAGCTGCGCCCCCACGCTGGTGTTCTCTGGAGCAGAAAACAAAACAGGCCCCCGAAGCCAAGGCAAAGCCTGGACAAGTACAAGCGCAATGAGAGGTGAGAACCCGGGTCAGCTGTACTTCGGTGGCTGCAAAACTCCCAGGTGATAAACAGGAGTCATGCCTGTCCACCTCCAATGAGTCTAACAGTATCTGCTCAGCCCAGTGGTTCAAATGACAGAATGTTCTAGGCAGGAAAGGATCCAGGGTCAGTGGCAAGTTCACCAGGGTAAGATGGCATCTTCCTCCCATCCGAGCAGTTCCTCTAGTGCCCTTTCCAGAGAGTTCCAGACCACACCCCTTTCAGGGACCTAGATGGAAAAACCTGGCTGCACTTTGCCACCTTGCAAAGATGGAGAGGGGGTGGCTTTCGGGTGGATAAAGACAGAGCACAATAGACCCGGGTCTGTTGACCCATGCCCCCTTCCCCATGCCCGCTTTGAGCCTTCTCTCTCGGCTGCCTGGGACCCAACAGGAGCCAGTCCCTCAAAGGGAACTTGGGTAGAGCCCTGTGTTCTGGCCCCACCTCCCATCCCAGCCATCCCGAAACTCCACCCTAGGCTCCTGGCAGAGGAAGAGATGCCTTCTTGGGGGCAAAGGGTTGGTGACCAGGCAGGGACAGACTGCACCGTGGCAGATCTCCTGGACGAAACAGACCATGACCACCAGCACGTGGCCAGTGCCTGCCTGCCTGGCACCTCTGTGCCTGGGACAGAAGTGGGCTCACAGATTCTTTCCCTAAATCACTCTTTCTGGTTATTTCTTTCCTCTTCTTTCTCTGTGAAATCCCAGCTGAAAACACCACTTCCCCCGCCTCCCTCAACCTTGGAAATGCAGACTATCTTGGGAGGTGCCCTCCCTCCCTCCCTTTCTCCCCACTACCCACTCTCTTCATCAGGATTATGCCCACCCACCCCCATCTCCTTCTTCACCCGCCCTAGTTTCCTCTCAGTCCCCAAGGCCCAGGCAGACGCTGGGCCGGACCGAGTCTGAGCCCCATGCTGGGTTTCTCGAGGATGGCTGGCTGGTCAAGACTCGGGCAGACCAGGCCTGTAAAGGGGGTCCTTAGAAACCTCAAAAAGAAATAACCAGAGCCTGGGAAGGCCTTTAGGACCGAGGGGAGCCATCTCTCCTCCCAGCCAGGAGGCAAATCCGCCCCATTAGTTTCCAGGGGCCTCCCCCTTCCCCCCCAGCCTCTGTCACCCACATTCCCAGACACCGGCCCGGGCCACCTGCCAGACGCGATCCCCCGCGGGGCCCGGCCGCCCGGGGCAAAGTTGGCGGAGCCTTTACGCGGAGCCGTTCCCTCCTTGCTCCTCCTCCTCCCTGCCGCCCCCCGCGCCCGTGGCCGCCGCCTCAGGCACGCGTGTCTCCAGGCTCTGCAGCCGAACCAAGCGGCGCGCCCCGGGCGCCCCTCGCCCACCCGCCCGCCAGGCGCGCGCCGCGGGAGTCTCCCCGCACCCTCTTCTCTCGGGGACCGAGGGCCGGGCTCCGCCCCGCCGCCGCCGCTCGCTAGCTCAAGCCGCCCGGGCCGCCGCCGCTGCCCCGCGTCCCGGCGCTCCAGGACGCGCGGGGCAGCCGGGGGCGCGGGCGGCGAGCGCAGTACCGAGCTGCACGGAGGGGACGGAGGGGAGGGCCGGGCGACGGGGGAGGGAGCGAGGAGCAGAGGCGGGCGCAGGATCCCCGGCGCCCCGCGCGCTCGCTCGCTGTATCCGGAGATGCGCGGGCCGCCGCCGAGCGCACTAGCGGGTCACCTTGTCCAGGAGGTAAGTCCCGACCGCCCTGGCCGCGCGGGTAGCGGAGGGGTCGGCGGTAGTGGGGCGGGGGCCGCGGGCGGGCGGCTAGGAGGCGGCCCCCGCGCGGGAGGGAGTCCTGGCTCCGCCTCGGAGCGCGCAGACCGGCGGCGGCGTGGCGCCGGGGTGAGTCCCGGCGGTCCGGGCGGCGGGACTGGGGAGGCGCGGGGTCGCCAGGCGCCTGGGAGAATCGGAGCAAGGGGAGAAGATGAGAAAGAAGGGGCTGGGCGCCGGCAGCCCGGGCTGCAGCCTGGCGCCTCGCCACCCCAGGCACCCCGGCGGCGCTGAGGGGCCGCTGTGCAAAGTCGGAGGGAGCTGCTGAGATCGAGACCCGGGAGCGCGGTGGAGCAGGGCTGCCCGGGCGGTGGAGGCGCACGGCAGGCATTGGCTCTACGGGTCTGGGAGACCCCTTCGAGTGACTCACAGGAGACGGACGGGGGCTGGTGAGCGGGGCCGCGGCGGAGGTGGGGACCGAGGTTCATCTGGGACCGGGAAGGGAAGCGGGCTTCGCTTCACCAAGCGGAGGGAACAAGGAAGGCAAGGGTGAGAGCGCGCCGGGGCCCGGGACCCGGGAGCCCCTCGCGGCCGCTACAGCCCGCAGCCCCGGGAGCCGCCAGCAGCCGCGCGGAGAGGGCAGAGTGGATGCGTTTGGGGGTTCAAGTTGTGGTCACGATTTTTCTTGGTGCGATTTCTGTCTCTTCGTGCGCGCTCTCGGAGGTGAGGAGCGAGGGAACTGGGTTACAGGGAAAACTGGGCACTTTTCCTAGGGAAGGGGCTTTGATGGCGATGCGTTTGCGGCGGTTCCAGTGGAGTGGGCGCTTCGAGTCCTGCTTTGGGAAGGCTGCCAGTGGGGTCGCTCGGCTTTTCTGAAGGACTAGAGGAAGGGGTCCTCTGGTGGCCTTCGGTTCCTGGGGTGGTCCCCGTGCACGCAGAGCCTTAGGCGCCTGTCACCCAGACTTAAGGTGCGCACAGCCCTTCTGCGGCGTCAGATGCTCTGGCGCCCGCCAGGCTCCTGGCCGAACTCGTGTCTGCGCCTTCTCGGCCGCGTCCTGGGTTCAGATTCGGTGCGACGACACTGGCCGAGGGTTTGGCCGATTTAGGGGCCGGGAGTAGGTGGCTCCGTGCTTTAGTTAGAATCAGACTCAGGCAGTGGGGTGAGCCCCCGGGTCTGTGGATCTTGTTGACCCCCCTCCTGCTGGCCAGTGTGTTTGGTCAGAGCCCAAAGGGAGCGGCTGCTGCGCTGCGCAGACCTGCAGCCCGTGGGGTGAGCCTCCGGTAACAAAACCGGGAGCCGGCCAACTTTTTCTTGCTGAGCAGACATCGCCAGGCAGTCAGAGTTGGTGCTGGGATGTGGTCTTTTGAGGGGCTTTGGCTCGCTAAATGCTCCGGGCATCCAGAGTGCAAAGCCAGCCCCGCGGTGGTCTGATGTCCATTCTGGCTAGGACAGGAAGTGGCTGGAGCAGGTTTGGGATGAATTATTGCATGCTATGTGCCTGCGGTGGTGTGAAATGTCTTTCTGGAGATCAGACCACAGGTGCTGGCCTGTGAGGCGTTTGAGGACGAGTCCTTATCTCTCTCCCTCCCTATCTTTCTGCAACACCCTGGGGTCCCTCTGCTCCCAGCAGAGGTTAGTTTGTCGCTCATCTGCTGCCCTCTCCCACCCTACCCCCACCTACTGCATGGAAATGGAATCGCGGTCATCAAGAAGGCCTTGTCAAATACAGAAAAAAAACTGGGGAAATCTCTGTCAGAAGTTTTTACGATGGAGACTGTCAGTGCCCCTCCTCCAACCCTGTTGCCTCCCCTCTTGTTTACCACTCTCCCGCCAGTCGGAGGCCATGTCTGAGGAAGGGTTTGGAAATCCATTGGCAGCTCCCTTCATTGCAAAAAACGGCCCATGAATCTCCAGCTGATGACGTTTCTTTTCATTTTCATGTAACCAGGGGCAGAAACAACTTCTTCGAATAATTCTATGAGCAATAGGTGATGTTAAAATAGACACAAAGATGCTACCATGTCCATTTTGGGGTAGAAAAGAGACCTGCTAACCTCCTGGAGGCCCAAAGAGGGAAACTGAAGGAGAGAGAGAAATTAGATGCTGAGAAAAAAGACACGTGGAACAATTGCACTTGGCTTGTGCCAGTGGCCATGCAAGGGGTAAACAGATCCCAATTAAACCAGGATAAGCAAAAGAATATGTTTTGGTTAAGAAAAAAAAACCAACAACTTGAATCATTAAGCAATTTCTCCCACATTAAAAGTGCTGCACTGACTTGGCCTCAGCTCCTTGTTAGCTCTAGTGCATATTTTCTCAGGAGTTATTACTATTGTAATAGAATAAAAAGCTATTTTCTTATGTAAGTTTTCTCTGAGAGACACTAGTCGGTGCTATTCTGAGGTTCGTGAGAGTGCTGACATTTCCTCTCTCAATTAGAGAGCATGTGCTGGTCACCTGGCCACATCTGGAAACTGCTTACTCTGAAGGGGGTCTGTGGACTGGAGAGGGTCTCCTGGGGCCAGCCTCCAGACACCATGGGAGAGAGCCCCCAAACCTGCACACCCTTCCCACTCCCCACACCTCTGCACCTGGCTTTATAGAAAAGCTGCTCCTAAAAATTGCCAGTAATGCACTTGGAGGACTGGCTGGGTTTTCGGACATCTTGATAAGGTGAGCTCTTGAACCCGATCCTCAGCCAACCTTCTGTGAAGTGAATAACCAGGCTCTAGACCAGCATGTCCACTAGCTTTGTTCGTAGTGATGCTTTCTAAGGCCCACTTGACTTCATATTCGAGGATGTCGGGTTCTAGGTGAGTGATCACACCATTGTGATTATCTTGGTCTTGAAGATCTTTTTTGTACACTTCTATGTTTTCTTGCCACCTCTTCTTATTATCTTCTGCTTCTGTTAGGTCCATACCATTTCTGTCCTTTATCGAGACCGTCTTTGCTTGAAATGTTCCCTTGGTATCTCTAATTTTCTTGAAGAGATCTCTAGTCTTTCCCATTCTGTTGTTTTCCTCTATTTCTTTGCATTGATCATTGAGTAAGGCTTTCTAATCTCTTCTTGCTATTCTTTGGAACTCTACATTCAGATGCTTATGTCTTTCCTTTTCTCCTTTGCTTTTCACTTCTCTCCTTTTCACAGCTATTTGTAAGGCCTCCCCAGACAGCCATTTTGCTTTTTTGCATTTCTTTTCCTTGGGGACGGTCTTGATCCCTATCTCCTGTATAATGTCATGAACCTCAGTCCATAGTTCATTAAGCACTCTATCAGATCTAGTCCCTTAAATCTATTTCTCACTTCCACTGTATAATCATAAGGGATTTGATTTAGGTCATACCTGAATGGTCTAGTGGTTTTCCCTACTTTCTTTAATTTAAGTCTGAATTTGGCAATAAGGAATTCATGATCTGAGCCACAGTCAGCTCCTGGTCTTGTTTTTGCTGACTGTATAGAGCTTCTCCATCTTTGGCTGCAAAGAATATAATCAATCTGATTTTGGTGTTGACCATCTGGTGATGTCCATGTGTAGAGTCTTCTCTTGTGTTGTTGGAAGAGGGTGTTTGCTATGATCAGTGCATTTTCTTGGCAAAACTCTATTAGCCTTTGCTGTGCTTCATTTCACATTCCAAGGCCAAATTTGCCTGTTACTCCAGGTGTTTCTTGACTTTCTACTTTTGCATTTCAGCCCCCTATAATGAAAAGGACATCTTTTGGGGGTGTTAGTTCTAAAAGGTCTTTTAAGTCTTCGTAGAACCATTCAACTTCAGCTTCTTCAGCATTACTGGTTGGAGCATAGACTTGGATTACTGTAATATTGAATGGTTTGCCTTGGAAACGAACATAGATCATTCTGTCATTTTTGAGATTGCATCCAAGTACTGCATTTTGGACTCTTTTGTTGACTTTGATGGCTACTCCACTTCCTCTGAGAGATTCCTGCCCGCAGTAGTAGATCTGTCTCTTATACACATCTATATCAGTGCATTTTCTTGGCAAAACTTTGTTAGCCTTCAACCTTTTCATTATGTACTCCAAGGCCAAATTTGCCTGTCACTCTTGACTTCCTACTTTGGCATTCAAGTCTCCTATAATGGAAAGGACATCTTTTTTGTGTGTTAGTTCTAGAATATCTTGTAGGTCTTCATAGAATTGTTCAACTTCAGCTTCTTTAGCATTACTGGTCAGGGGATATACTTGGATTACCATGATGTTGAATGGTTTGCCTTGGAAACAAACAGAGATCAATCTGTTGTTTTTGAGATTGCATCCAAGTACTGCATTTTGAACTCTTTTGTTGACCATGATGGCTACTCCATTTCTTCTAAGGAATTTCTGCCCATAGTAGTAGATGTTATGGTCATCTGAATTAAATTCACCCATTCCAGTCCATTTTAGTTCACTGATTCCTAGAATGTTGTTGTTCACTCTTGCCATCTCCTGTTTGACCACTTCCAATTTTTCTTTATTCATGGACCTAACATTCCAGATTCCTATGCAATATTGTTCTTTACAGCATTGGACCTTGCCTCTATTGCCAGTCACATCCACAACTGTGTATTGTTTTTGCTTTTGCTCCATCCTTCATTGTTTCTGGAGTTATTTCTCCACTGATCTCCATTAGCACATTGGGCACCTACTGACCTGGGGAGTTCCTCTTTCAGTGTCCTATCATTTCTCCTTTTCATACTGTTCATGGGGTTCTCAAGTCAAGAACACTGAAGTGGTTTGTCATTCCCTTCTCCAGTGGACCACATCCTGTCAGACATCTTCACCATGACCCGTCTGTCTTGGGTGGCCCCACACATCATGGCTTAGTTTCATTGAGTTAGACAAGCTGTGTTCCATGTGATCAGATTAGTTGGTTGTCTGTGATTGTGGTTTCAGTCTATCTGTCCTCTGATGCCCTCTCTCAGCATCTACTGTCTTACTTGGGTTTCTCTTGCCTTGGCATGGGGTATCTCTTCATGGCTGCTCCAGCAAAGCGCAGCCACTGCTCCTTACCTTGGACATGGTGGCGGCTGAGAGGAGTTACCCCATCTCCAAGGTCAGGGGCTGTGGCCAAGGGGAGCTACCCCACGTCCAACTTCCAAGGTAAGGAATCTTGTATTTAGAAAAGGACAAAGTATTTATCACCAATGAGACCAGGAAATGATCATGAGGGACATTTCCAGGTATAAAAGATTACAAGGAGGAAAACTGTAGCAGACACATACCCAGCTTGTTGGGTCATATATTTGAAGTTGTGTTTTTCACTCACCCATTTAAAATATATACCTATCTAAATTATTTAATATTTGCCTAAGAAGAAATACCAATTATTTTTAGCTTCACAAAACCTTGCTCTATTCATCTTGCTTTGCCTTTTAATGCTGCATTACTTATTATGAGATCCAGCTTTATACAAATTGCACTTATGTTTTATAGACTGATGAAAATTCATGGCCTATTCACTTTAGTTGGATTTAGTTATCCTTCTCTACAAATGTTATAGCTCACTACAATTACTTGCACTGAATTTACTGCTTCACTGAAGAAGAAGCTTGGCAATCAGTTTTTGGTTTCACAAGAAGGGTTACAAATGTTTCTGAAGCCTTTTATTAAGACCAAATTATGTCCCTTAAACTTTAAGAAAAAAAACTGTAATATATAGACAAGGATTAAACACGAATGCAAAATTTAATAAATTATTATAGAGCAAATGTAAGTATAGACCCAGCATATAATTCACCATCAGGAACGCCCCCTGTGTGCTTCTTCCTAGCCTTAATCACTTTCCTCCACCTGCAATGGACCACTCTGACAGTTTCTTTCTATTGCAGATTTAGCAACTAAATAAGCATCCAAGTAATATAGTTTACTTTTGTCTATTTTTAATGTGTGTAAACAGAATGCATGTTATAGTATCTACCTTCTTTCATTCACCTTTGGCCTTTTGAAGATTCAACTACATTTCTGCCTGTTTATTCATATACTTTATTTTCTATGTGTGTCTATGCCACATTCATTTTCACATTCTGCTATTGATGAATGTTTGAGTGTTTTCTAGTTTAAGGCTAGAATAATCAATCCTGCTGTAATTTTTTTTAATATGATTTTTCCTGGTATATGGAGAATGTGTCTGAGTTTCTATATGAGGGTAATTGTTAACTTAATTGAAAATGTGAAAGTATCAAATCTAGATACTTCTTACCATTCATTGTAGATAAAAAGTAAGCATAGGCCAGTAAAATAAAATTACTACAAAGTTGGTTATTTATGAATTGCTTCACTTTTTAATTAAGCTCTTTATTAAACTCTATGGTACAAAACAATTTCTAGATACAGTACTTTGTGTTTTTTTTTAGCAGTGAAAACTTTAATGTTGATAGGAGAAACAGAGGAGGTATTGGTTGAGAAATCAAGGTAAAATAGAAATACAGAAAGGTAAGAAAATGTCAATGAGCAGATTCTACTTTGTCCCTTCAAATAAGGATTTTTTTTTTAAATTAATCTCTGGATTGTTAACATACTTTCATTTGATTAATGGGACATACATTTCAGTAGAAATAATTATGCCTAAAAGTACAAAACAATTTCTAGATACAGTACTTTGTGTTTTTTTTTAGCAGTGAAAACTTTAATGTTGATAGGAGAAACAGAGGAGGTATTGGTTGAGAAATCAAGGTAAAATAGAAATACAGAAAGGTAAGAAAATGTCAATGAGCAGATTCTACTTTGTCCCTTCAAATAAGGATTTTTTTTTTAAATTAATCTCTGGATTGTTAACATACTTTCATTTGATTAATGGGACATACATTTCAGTAGAAATAATTATGCCTAAAAAAGTTTGTATTCAACTTTTGGTATCACTAAAAATTGCAGGTAGTCTTAGTCCTGAAGAGACTAAATGCATAGATAGCGTGTTGAAAAGCAGAGACATTACTTTGCCAACAAAGGTCCATCTAGTCAAGGCTATGGTTCTCCCAGTGGTCATGTATGGATGTGAGAGTTGGACTGTGAAGAAAGCTGAGTGCCGAAGAATTGATGCTTTTGAACTGTGGTGTTGGAGAAGACTCTTGAGAGTCCCTTGGACTGCAAGGAGATCCAACCAGTCTAATCCGAAGGAGATCAGCCCTGGGATTTCTTTAGAAGGACTGATGTTGAAGCTGAAACTCCAGTACTTTGGCCACCTCATGCAAAGAGTTGACTCATTGGAAAAGACTCTGATGCTGGAAGAGATTGGGGGCAGGAGGAAAAAGGGACGACAGAGGATGAGATGGCTGGATGGCATCACTGACTTGATGGACGTGAGTCTGAGTGAACTCCGGGAGTTGGTGATGGACAGGGAGGCCTGGCGTGCTGCGATTCATGGGGTCACGAAGAGTCGGACACGACTGAGTGACTGAACTGAACTGAACTGAGACCAGCACCTTCATTCCTTTGCCCCCAGCAGACAAAACCAGCGTGATCCCCAGCGCCTCGCATTGGCCTTTTCGGGACCCACACTCAATGCGGATCCTCACAGCCAAGTGGGCTGGTTGAAACGCTGTGACCTGTAGTCACAGCAGCATCCTTGGACTGGGCAGGCAAAGGTGAAAAGATTGAAGGATAGGGTGTTGGTTTGTCAGCATCAGCACAGCCTCAGGCTAATGAGAAGCAGAAACACCTGGTCATTCGGTGGAAAGTCACATGAGGCTGTTTGGAGGGAAAAGCCTGATAAGGGGCGACATTGGGGCCACAGTTTTGACCTAGCATCACTGAGCTGGAGGGCTTGTGCCAACACATCAAATATAAAAATAAAACATGAAAGGTATTCAAATATTAAATATTCCAAACATTGACCCAGTTCCTGCTCATGTCACCAGAAATGAAATAATGCAGGTAGTACCAAGTGGTTTAAACAAATGTGATTTTTCTACATTCTCTGTGCAAGATATTAGGGCATTTCACATTTTTTTCAGAGAGCTTATGTTTTAAACAGGAACAGCTGTAACTCTTTCAGGCTAGACTATAGTTCAGTGCCCTCATCCTGGCTTAGTTCAGGTCAGACAGCCTGAGGACTTGATCTGGGAGGGAGGAGGAAGGGGGAAGTGGGAGGGGAAGAGGAAGGAGGGAGGAGGAGGAAGGGGAAAGAGGAGGGGGAGAAAGGGGAGAGGAGGTGTGGCCTGCCCCAGGACAACGCCTGGAATTTCTGTGCCGAGACAGGCTCTGCTTTTTGCCCGTTGAATGAGCTGAGCTCACTTAACTTTCCTGAGATTCTGTTTCTCTCCTTCCGTGTTCTTCCCAGGGTTTTGAAAACAAAATATTAAAGGCTGCTACCGTTTTTAAATGGGAATGACTCTGGTTTAGGAGCACTTTGGTTGGAATGTTAGGGTGTCTCTCTGGGTGAAGTTCTTGTCCCTGTGGTTCTCAGGACATAGTGTGAGCCCCAACCTGTCCTTGCTCCCACACCCTCCAGATTCTTGTTGGCAGGAGTCAGGATAGGTTTGGGAGGGGGCCACTGATCCACAGGGACATGTCCTCAGTAGGAACCTCCTGAGCACTGTCAACATTGCTGCTGTGTGGGTTCAGAGGATGCACGTGGGAAAAGCTCATGAAAGAAAACTCTAACACAACTGTGTTTAGACTCACATCAGCTTAGAAAAGTGACCTTAGAAAAGTGAAGCTTGTTTTCTAGGATGAAACATTTTACTTATTTTTTCAGATTTTTTTTCAACTTTACAATGTCGTATTGGTTTTCCCATACATCAACATGAATCCGCCACGGGTGTACACGTGTTCCCAATCCTGAACCCCCCTCCCACCTCCCTCCCCATACCATCCCTCTGGGTCATCCCAGTGCACCAGCCCCAAGCACCCTGTATCCTGCATCGAACCTGGACTGGCAATTTGTTTCTTATATGATATTATACATGTTTCAATGCCATTCTCCCAAATCTTCCCACCCTCTCCCACAGAGTCCAAAAGACTGTTCTATACATCTGTATCTCTTTTGCTGTCTTGCATACAGGGTTAACACCAACACAGTATGCTAACGCATATATATGGAATTTAGAAAGATGGTAACGATAACCCTGTATGCGAGACAGCAAAAGGATGAAACATTTTAAAGCAGATCATGAACCAACCACAAAACATTGCTTATCATATGCAATGATTTAGTTTAAAAAGTCCAAGTCATCTTCAACCATGTTTTGACAGATAAACTGTTAAATTGCATGAGATGAATAAAATCAAATACTAAAAGAAAACAAAAACAAATAAGCCTTGGGACCCAAGAAAACCGTTAGAACTAAGATTAACACAACCAGGAAACAATATGTGTGCATAGAAAATAATAAAAAGAAAAGCTGCTTCTGAAAGACCAGCCCAGGGGACAACTCTGCACATTGGCTTACTTAAAAAGAACATACCACCAAGTTCAATTTACATTATCCCAGAAAGGTTGGAGTTTTGCTTTTGGGAGTCAAGTCAGTGTTCAACGTAAAACATTTTGAGTTTTTAGCTCCCAACCGCATCTTGTATTCATCACAGTCATTTTTAAACATTGGTCCTAACAATGCTACAGTGACATTTTGGGGCTGTGACTCTGAGGGAGAGAACGTGGGTGTTAACTGATTGCAATCTGAGCCCTTCATCAGGGGCCTGCTTAGCTTAAATTCACATTTTTAAAACATATTACTTCTCAAACATTTGACCTGATTGAGTAATCACTTTTCAAACCTACCTTCCATTCCTCCTTCAATTTTTTTTTGTTGGGAGACATCAGTGCCCAAAACAAAACCAAAAAGCAAACAAACATTTCAGACAATTAGAGCCACAAAGGTTTTATTCCATTGCCTCAGTTTTGAATCAAAGATACTCCTAAAAGAGAAAAGTACCTTACCTCAAATGTGTTGAGGCTTCAAGCCTGCTCAGGAAAGCAGAGAAGCAAACATATGACATAAACTTAACCTTTCTGCCCTGGTACAACACGCAGTTTTTATGTGACCCTCATGATTCTGGCCTTCTCACCTTGGTGTCACGGCTCTCAGCTCTGCAGTGTTTGAAATAAAAGGGTTTACTTTTGATGATTCTAGTGTGATTAAGTCCCAGGTCAGGGCTGGGAAGGGCTTTCCAGGTGATGCTAGTGTTAAAGACCCCACCTGCTAATGCAAAAGACGTAAGAGATACAGGGTTGATCCCTGGGTTGGAAAGATCCCCTGGAGAGGCCATGGCAGCCCACTCCAGTGTTCTTGCCTGGAGAGGCCCTTGGACAGAGGAGCCTGGAGAGCTACGGTCCCGGGTCTCAGAGGCAGACATGACTGAAGTGACTTAGCATACACGCATGCAGGGCTGGGAAACCCAGCACTGAGGGCTGGGCTTAAGCTCTCTCTAGCATCAGAAGGGCCCCATGGATGTCCAGGTCATGCCACCAAAGATTGCTACCTGTTCTTCTCTTGTTGGCAATGTCTCCGGTTGCCTTTAGATAAAATATTCACAGGGACTTGCCTAGTGCTCCAGCAGTTAAGGTTCTGTGCTCCCAGTGCTCGGGCCATGGGTTCAATCCCTGGTTAGGAAACTAACATCCCACATGGCAAGCGATGTGGCCATGTTCCTCAAAAAAGAGTGGGGCATACATTTTTTAAAGGTGTAATAAATAATAAAGGTAAAGTCTTTGCATTTCTGTAGCCAATCTTAGCCAGTCTGAAATTTCAGCCCCAGCCCTTTCCCTCGGGTTTCCTTTAGAGGGAACATTTCAGTGCCAGTTGGGGTGAGGCTGCTGTGTCCTGCAAGTCAGCAGGAAAGGTGAGCTGAGGTGGGTCAACAGTGTGCTTTGGGTCTAAGACAGCATCTGAGCACAGGGGCTGGCCTGTGCCCACGGCTCAGCCATTGGTACACTCAAGAGCCAGGCGTCTGCTCCAGGCTGTGCCCAGGGTGCACGCAGACAGTGGAGAGGACCCCACACTGGGCAAGCCCACCCCTCCTAGCCCAGCCTGGAAAGGCCTCCCACTCTCTTCCTCTCCCTTCATGTCCTCCCTGCAAGCAGCTGCAAAACACAGGCTCCAAGCGGATGAATTAGCACGCTCACTGCCCACAGCTTTTCTTTTCTACACTGAACCCAGAGACACAGCGTGCCCAGCTCAGGTCTCTGTGCAGGGCCGTACCCTCAGTGCCGTCACTAAGAGGGATTCCTGTTAAACATTTAACTAAAGGGAAGTCTTCTCTTTTGTTCTAAGTCCATTCTCTGCCTTTCACCCTTGATATTCTGTTGGCTGTGGAGGGAAGGTCGCACCTGACACGTGAGCACTCTTTTCCTTGCCCCTTTTGCTCAGAATGAGATCTCAGGGCTCTTGCCGGCATCAGCCCTAACATCCCCTGCACTCAGCACAACACACCTGCCCAGCGGCTCAGCACAGGAGGACCACCGATGTGGCCGTGTCCCAGACCCTGTCATCCCCCTGTGACCCCAGTGTCCTTGGCAGGATTGTTGATCTGAGTGTTCGGAGTGCAGGGTCCTTAGCTGTGAACAGGGCCACTGAGTTTATTTGAGGCCATCACAGTCTCTTCTGAAGCCACGGAGGAAAATGGGCTGTGCCGAATAATGCACTTTCCTTCTCTGTTGCTGGACTCCAGCAGTGACTTTCCAAATCACTTTCTGGGAAGAACATGTACTTCAGGTCTTGGATGGTAGACATGAGTTCCTGCCCGGATTCTCATGGTCTCTGCTCGTGTGTAGGACAAACCCACCTCCCAGGATGAGTGGCTCCAGTGCAGCTGTGACCGCTTGGCTGTGCCCACTGCCCACAGGTGTTTGATCCTGGTCCAAAGTAGAGAGGTTTTCATGTGTTCAAGTCCCCGGCCCCCGCGCTCCATCCACCAGGAGAGTGGACGCTTTGGACACACCACCGTCCCCTCTTCCTGTTCCCCTCTTTGGCCCTCGACTTAGAAGCTCCTTGGTGGGTGCAGCTCAGGGGGCTCTGAACTCATCCCTCCCGAAGCTGCTGTGCCTCTACCAGCTGCTCTGTGGACAGACAGCAAGACAGTGGCAGCCAGCCTCCCAGACGTGTGAGCAAAGGCCTTCCCGGTGACCTTGATGAGGGTGGGCGCCGGAGCTATGGCCCGTCTAGAGCCGCCCACACAGCGCTCCAGCTGCCTCAGGTTCCTGGGCTCCTGCCCGGATGTCCAGTCACTTTCAGATAGCCATCGCCTAGTCCAGTTTAGAAATGCAGCCCCAGCACACTGTGGACTGGAGAACGCTGCCCACAGGGCGTGTGCCCGCTCCGTCTGCCATCAGCTCTTCTGTTCTACTCGGGCATTGGAACACCGTTGGTGGGGGCGGGGTGGGGGGAAGGGGGCAAACAGCTCCCTTCACTGGAGCTGTGGTCATCCCCTCTCTGCTATTGAGAAGGCACCACTGATCAGTCCCCAGGACCTTCCTAGGGCACATCTCCCTCCCCCAGGCTCGAAGGTCCCTGCTCCATCTGTAGAATGGGAGCACCATCTGTAGAATGGGAGCACCATCTGTAGAATGGTCTCCACTTTTACAGCCACCCCAGCCTCAGAATCCATGCTCCTGGCTTGTCCAGCTGGTCCCCGGGAGAAAGTGTGTGACCTCTAGGGAACATGAACCCAGCCAGACCTGTGGATGTCTCTCCATTAGGCTGAGGGCCTGGGAGCCTGTGGACACGTGGGGGCTGAGGGCAGTGTGGGCCTGACATAGGGCTACTCCAGGTGGGGCCGAGCTTGAGAGGAGAGCAGTGATCAGGGTGCCTGGGACAGGCCAGGACAGTGAGTCCCACAGCCCTGCCCTCCTGGCTGCAGTGGATCCAAGACGCAGGGGAATTGGCAGCCCTTCAGTGGAAATGAGGGCTGGGGGAAGGGGTGTGGTGGCGGGAGGGGGTGTGGAGGCAGGAGGGAGGCGGAGCCTAGGGAGGCCAAGAGCCACTGGAAGGGCCCCTCCTCCACTTCCAGTGCAGAGGCTCCCCGGGGGCGGGGTCTGGAACCACCGCAGGGACTCAGCCCTTGGCTTCCCCTCCCTGGTGGGCAGCCCTGCTGTCTGTCTTCTCTCGGGTGGAGCTGCTGTGCCAACCTGAGCTATGGTGGACTGGTTGCACCAAGGGGGCCCCATGGCCCAGTTGTTTGTGAAGTAAATTGAGTTCACGCACTTGGAGGAGAAGCATCAGCGCGCGTCTGAAGGGCCAGACGGAAGCTTTCATAGCACAGCAGCTCCTTCGGGGCGTCTTCAGGGAAACCCACAGAAGCTTCTCCTGTTTGCCCCACATTGCATCTCCCTCCCAGGCCAGGAAGAGAGGGTGGCCATGGGAAGTGTGTGTATCACGCGGTTTTATCCGGATCCCCCATCTCACACTTGGTGGGGTGAACCCCAGGGGGTTCCCCGCCGGCTCTGTGGCCCTCTGGTTGCCAGAGGAAGGGCCCAGTGCACGACCCTTCAGGGACCTGTTCCCTTGCTGTTTGTCTCAGGGTCACGTTTGCCCACCCCCACACCCAGGTTTCTTGGTGCTGCGCTTAGTGTAAAGCTCAGGATAGTAGCCTGTCCTGTATCATCTTGGACTGACAGACACAGACAATTCCATTTTGTGATAAAAGCCAAGTAGGACAAACATCACTGGGTCGTCTGTCCCTCTGTGCTGGGTGGTGGTTTCCTGGGAGGAGAGTGTCCATGCAGGTGAGCAAACAGTGACCAGGGGTGAGGGGAAGTCCAGCTGTGGACCAGCCAGGGGTGGGGGTGTACCCACAGACATCCAGGAGAACAGGTGTGTACTGTGCAACACAAACAGTCAGAGGGGAAACTGCTTCCTCTATTGCTGCAGGCTCCAGATGACACAGAGAATGTCTCAAGACATAAAACAGGGTGGGAGGTCACCCGGCGAGACCTGCTTTCTGCTCTGGCACAAGGCTTTTCTCAGAAGTTAGAAATGTCCTTAGATGCTGCCCAGAAAGGCTGGTCTTCCTAGAATTTGTATTCAGAGCTTCAGATGTTTCAACCATGCATTTCAGTGAGATAGGACTCTGCTTGTTGCTTCCCTTTCTCCTTACGACTAATTTGGTCCCTTTCTTGGAGAATAAAACCAAGCTGAGCTCAGTTGTTTCTTGGGGGCACAGATCAGAGGGCAATCGACTCCCCTGGAGTTCAGCTCAGCCTTAGAGGACATGTTGGGAACACAGTCCTGATCTATACCTCTCTTTCCTCTGAACCCTTCTTCCTCACCTTGACCTCCTTAGATTCCCTGACCAGGTCCTCTGGGCTAGGACAGGTGAGCCTGGCAGGAGTCCACTGTCTGTACCCTCCTCATACTAGCAGCTGAACTGTCCTGGAAACATTACACATCTTAATTTCAAACTATACTACAAAGCTATAGTAATCAAAACAGTATTTATTGACATAAAAATAGACACATAGATCGATGGGACAGAAGAGAGAGCCCAGAAATAAACACATGTGTATCTGGTCAATCAGTTTAGGACAGAGGAGACAAGAAAATGCAACGGGGAAAAGACAGTCTTTTCAATGAATGATGGTGGGAAAATTAAACAGTCACATGCAAAAAATGAAACTAGACCACTATTTTACACCAGACACAAAAAGTAACTCAAGGTGAGTTGAAGATTTGAATGTAAGACCTGAAAACATAAAACTCCTAGAAGAAAATGTAGGTGCTAAGCTCTATGACATCGCTCTTAGTGATGATTTTTGGATTTGACACCAAAAGCAAAGGCAACAAAAGCAAAAGTAAGCAAGTGGAACTCCACCAAAGTTAAAGACCTCTGCACAGCAAAGCAAACAGTTCATTGACATGAAAAGGCAACTGACCTACTGATTGGGAAAAATATTTACAAATTATATATTGACAATGGGTCCATATCCAAAATAGATAAATACTCTACAATAGCAAATAATGATACTAATGACCTTATTAAAAATGGGCAGAGAATCTGAGTAAAGATTTTTCCAAAGAAGACCTGCAAATGGCCAGCAAGTACCTGCAAAGGTGCTTTATTCACCAGTCATCAGAGAAATGCAAAAGCTAATAGAGTTTTATGAAGAGAATGCACTGGTCATAGGAAACACCCTCTTCCAACAACAAAAGAGAAGACTCTACACATGGCCATCACCAGATGGTCAGTACTGAAATCAAATTGATTATATTCTTTGCAGCCAAAGATGGAGAAGCACTACACAGTCAGCAAAAACAAGACTGGGAGCTGACTGTGGCTCAGATCAACTCCTTATTGCCAAATCCAGACTTAAATTGAAGAAAGGCCATTGAGGTATGACCTAAATCAAATCCCTTACACTTATACAGTGGAAGTGACAAATAGATTCAAGGGATTAGATCTGACAGACAGAGCTCCTGAAGAACTATGGATGGAGGTTCGTGACATTGTACAGGAGGCAGTGATCAAGACCATCCTCAAGAAACAGCAATGCAAAAAAGCAAAATGGCTGTCTTAGGAGGCCTTACAAATAGCTGTGAAAAGAACAGAAATGAAAAGCAAAGGAGAAAAGGAAGGATATACTCATTTGAATGCAGAGTTCTGAAAAATAGCAAAGAAAGATAAGAAAGCCTTCCTTAGTGATCAGTGCAAAGAAATAGAGGAAAACAATAGAATGGGAAAGACTAGAGATCTCTTCAAGAAAATTAGAGATACCAAGGGAACATGTCATGCAAAGATGGGCTCAATAAAGTACAGAAATTGTATGGACCTAACAGAAGCAGAAAAAAAAATCATACCCACAAAACAAACTAGTGATTACCAGTGGGGAAAGGAAAGACAAAGAGGGGGAATATAATGATATGGTATTAAGAAGTACAAACTATGATGTAAAAAATAAGCTACAAAGATATATTGCATAGCACAGAGAATATAGCCAATATTTTGTAATAACTATAAATGAAGTATAACTTTTAGATTTGAATCATATGTTATATACTTGCAATTATATAATATTGTACATGAACAATAATTTTAAAAAATTCTAGGTATAGAAGCAGTGAAGCAAATAAAAAAACAAAACTTCAACAACAACAACAAAAAAAGAGGTGGCAAGAATACACAAAAGAACTATACAAATAAGATCTTCATGACCAAGATAATCACAATGGTGTGATCACTCACCATGAGCCAGACACGGAATGGGAAGTCTAGTGGGCCTTAAGAAGCGTCACTACAGACAAAGTTAGTGGAGGTGGTAGAATTCCAGTTGAGCTGTTTCAAATCCTAAGAGATGATGTGAAAGTGCTGCACTCAATATGTCAGCGAATTTGGAAAACTCAGCAGTGGCCACAGGACTGGAAAAGGTCAGTTTTCATTCCAATCCCAAAGAATGCTCAGACTACTGTACAACTGTACTCATCTCACATACTAATAAAGTAATGCTCAAAATTCTCCAAGCCAGGCTTCAAGAGTACGTGAACCTTTACCTTCCAGATGTTCAAGCTGGATCTAGAAAAGGCAGAGGAACCAGAGATCAAATTGTCAACATCTGCTGGGTCATTGAAAAGGCAAGAGAGTTCCAGAAAAACTTCTTTGCTTTATTGACTATGCAAAAGCCTTTGACTATGTGGAATATAACAAACTGTGGAAAATTCTAAAAGAGATGGGAATACCAGACCATCTGACTGGGCTCTTAAGAAATCTGTATGCAGGTCTGGAAGCAACAGTTAGAACTGCACATGGAACAACAGACTGGTTCCAAATAGGAAAAGGCTGTATACATCAAGGCTGTATATTGTCACCCTGCTTATTTAACTTATATGCAGAGTACATCATGAGAAACGCTGGGCTGGATGAAGCACAAGCTGAAACCAAGATTGCTGGGAGAAATATCAATTACCTCAGATATGCAGATGACACCACCCTTATGGCAGAAAGTGAAGAAGAACTAAAAAGCCTCTTGATGAAAGTGAAAGAGGAGAGTGAAAAAGTTGGCTTAAAGCTCAACATTCAGAAAACTAAGAACATGTCATCCGGTCCCATTGCTTCACAGCAAATAGTGGGGAAACAGTGGCAGAGTTTATTTTTAGGGGCTCCAAAAATCACAGCAAGTGGTGACTGCAGCCATGAAATTAAAAGACGCTTGCTCCTTGGAAGACAAGCTATGACTAACCTAGTCAAAAGAAGAGACATTACTTTGCCAACAAAGGTCAATCTAGTCAAAGCTATGGTTTTTCCAGTAATCATGTATGGATGTGAGAGTTGGAATATAAAGAAAGCTGAGTGCCAGAGAACTGATGCTCCACCTGTGGTGTTGGAGGAGACTCTTGAGAGTCCCTTGAACTGCAAGGAGATCCAACCAGTCCATCCTAAAGGAAATCAGTCCTGAATATTCATTGGAGGGACTGATGCTGAAGCTGCAGCTCCAATACTTTGGCCACCTGATGGGAAGAACTGACTCGTTTGAAAAGACCCTTGATGCTGGGAAAGTTTGAAGGTGGGAGGAGGAGGGGATGACAGAGGATGAGATGGTTGGATAGCATCACTGACTCAATGGACATGAGTTTGAGTAAGCTCCGGGAGTTGGTGATAGAGAGGCCTGGCATGCTACAGTCCATGGGGTCACAAAGAGTCGGACATGACTGAGGACTGAACTGACTGACTGACTGATGAGGCATCACCTCACACCTATCAGAAGAGCTTTTATCAAAAAGACAACAAATCAGTTGTTGAAGAAAAGGGAACTGGTGCACTGATGGTGGAAATGTAAATTGGTACAGTTGCTATGGAAAACAGAATGGAGATTCCTAAAGACATAAAAATAGAAATACCATACAATCCAGCAATTTCACTTCTAGGTTTATCCAAAGAAAATGAACACAGTGGCTCAAAAAGATATATACACCTCTGTATTCACTACAGCATTATCTACCATAGCCAAGATATGGAAGCAATTGATAGATGGATAAAGAAGATGTGATATATATATAGCTATAGACACATATATAGCTATAAATATATACACACATGTAAACAATGAAATATTATTTGGTTATAAAAAGAAGGAAATCCTGCCACTTGCAGCAACTTGGGTGGAACTTGAGGGCACTGTGCTAAGTGAAATAAGACAGAAAGATAAATACAATAGGATCTCACTTGTACGTGGAATCTGAAAAAAAAAAAACAAAAGCTAAAATGAACAAACTCCAAACTCATAGGCAGGCAGTGGTGGAGGGGTGGAGAAATATGGGTGAAGAGGGTCAAAAGTCACAAATTCCAGTTATAAGATGAATGTCATGGGATGCACTGTACAGCATGGTGACTGTGGTTAACAGTACTGCATGGTATATTCGAAACTTGCTGAGAGAGTAGATCTTAAAGGTTCTCATCACAAGAAAAACATTGTAAGTATGCCTGTGACGGATGTCAGTTAGACCTATTGTGATCATTTCACAGTATATACAATGATCATATGCCACACACTTGAAGGTGACATAATGTTATATGTCTGTTATGCTTCAGTAAAACAAAGACACAACTGCGGCCAGGGTTGTTTGCCTGCTTCTTGTACTCGGGAGAACCCGTCTCTGGGCACGAGTGGAGGTGGGTACCAGATGACCCAGAAGTCCAGGGAGTGTGGGTGAGGCCACCTGACTCAACCGCTGCTATCACAGCTGTAAAATGAAAAAGATGCTTCCCCACTTCCTTCTTGGAATTACTGTGAAAATGCAAATAAAGGATGAAGTGGAAAGAGAACTTAGGTCGGGAACTGGGAAAGTTTGGAACTGAGAATGTTCGATCCTTAAAAAAAAAAAAAAATTTTAAGTAGTTCTAGAGATCTGTTTGACAACAATGAGAATATCCTTAGCACTACTGAACTGTACACTTGAAGATAGTCCAGATGGTAAATTTTATGTTGTGTATTTTTACCACAATAAAAAAGACTCATACTAATTGGAGCTCAAAGGTTCTAATTACTAGCAACTAATTGATGTAGACTCTTCTGATATAGCCTCAGGAGTAACTCCTGCCACATCTCATCAATTATGTGTGAGTCACAAGTCACATTGTTTCTGAAAAGTATCTTCTAGAATGTGATGCTATCTTAGGCCCATAGTCAGAAACTGGGGCAAAGATTAATAGCAGCGATTTTGCACATTATGTGGGTGCATTCATTATTATGTGATTGAATTCTTGGTCTTGGGAATTTTGTTCAGTTCCATCATTCTCCAGAGATAAAAGGAACAGGTGAGAAAAACAGAAGTTTCACGTCCTCACAGGTGTAGCAACTAAATTTATGCAGAAATCAGTGGCAACGCTGATTTGGATTCGACCTTTTGCCTTTACATGTCTTATTTCCTCTTTTTCCTTATTTGTGTGCAAAATAAAAAGACCTGTTTAAAGAATTGTGTAAGTTCATAGGTTAGAAATGAAGCAGCAACAATAACAGAGAACCAGGGTCACGGGAGCTGAACTATAGGGGTTATTTTTCTGATGTGATATAAGTGAAGTGGGAGGTTGTGATTCGGCAATTCGGTGGAGTCAGGGCCAGGTCTTTCCCACTTCTTGGTTCCCAGGTGGCTGCTTCAGCTACAGACGTCACATCTAAGATCAAGGCAAGAGGTGGGAAAGGTGGACACAGCCCCTCTATAAGACATTTGCCCACAGCTGTACTGGGCTTGAAGCTGTGTGTGTGACCACTCTCGGTTATAAGCAAGCCTGGAGTAAGGAGGAGGATTTAACTTTTCCAGCCTCCAGGTGAAGGTGTGCAAAGGTGATGTCCTGTGGTGGGTTCTCCATTCAGCCAGTGACTGTCATCCACCTGTCAACAAGAAGAGTGCCAAGGGGTATTCTGGGATGCAGTGGGATGGGAAGACCAACTGTGTGTACAGTAAGTCCCCTACACGTAAACAAGCTCCATTCCAAGAGTGCGATTGTAAGTCCAATTTCTTCATAAGTTCAACAAGCATAGTTTAGGTACCCAACTAACACAATCAGCTGTACAGTCCTGTACTGTAATAGTTTATGGTGTTCCTTACACAAATAATACATTAAAAAAACGTTAAACCATGTAAATCTTATAGTACGGTGCCTTGAAAAGTACAGCAGTGCCAGCTGCATCATGCTTTCATGCTTGCTTTCAGACATCCTGGACTTGAAATAAAGATACCGTATTACTGTGCTCTGTAACATACAGTAAAGCCCAACTACCTGTAGAGGATGCACGCAGTGACAATGTACACCAGACAACATGAAGTAGCTTCTGTGATTGGGCATGAGAACGCACATTTGTTTCTTTGAAAGGGAGCATTTCAGAGGTTCATGTGTAGGAGACTTACTGTCTGTGTGAACACAAGGGACCATGGTGGTTTGCTGGTGACAAATTGCGTGTAGTGTGCAGGGGAGGGATGGCAGGCAGGTAGAGACAAGGGAGGTGACAAACCTTGGGCTTGAGCCCAGCAGATAGGACCAAGGCTGAGCAGAGCTGGCTCAGCTCAAGTGACCACATGCATCTCCTGCAGGCTCTGGGGCAGCGGATTGGGGCAGGGGACCCTGCGTCCCCACCAGGCACCGAGCTGATGCTGTTGCCTCCCTCTGAGTGGCCCAGGTCCAAGTGGTTTGCAGACTTGGTGGCACAGTGGACTCACCAGGGGATGCTGAAAACTGGTTTATACACAGATAAAGTACAGAATACAAATTGAAGTCAATAATGTTTAAAGGAGCAGCTGAGTCGGCTTTTCTTACGGAAACACCTGTTAAAGCCACACTCGCCAAACTCTAATGCACACGAAACCCTCAGGGATTTGCAGATGGGCCAAGCCAGGCTCAGCAAGTCTGGGTCAGAGCCAGAAATCTGTGTTTCTAACAAGTGCCCTCTGATGCTGCTGCTGCTGGTCCTAGGTCACACTTTGCAGGCAGGGGATAAAGGGCTGAGGGGTTGGGAGAGGGTGGGGGCATAGAAGAGGTGGACCATAACCATTGTGCCTGGTGTGAGCTGAGGAAGGGTCCCAGCTGCATAGTGGGAGAGGCCAGCATGCTGATGACCCTTACATGTGGGCTTATTCACTGAACGTAAACTTACATGGGGCTTCCCTGGTGGCTCCATGGTAAAGAATCTGCCTGCCAAGGTAGGAGACATGGGTTTGATCCTTGAGTCGGAGAAGGAAATGACTCCAGGAGAAGGAAACCCACTCCGGTATTCTTGCCTGGAAAACCCCATAGACAGAGGAGCCTGGTGGGCTGCAGTCCATGGGGTCACAAAAGAGTCAGACAAAACTGAACAACTCAACAACAACAACAAACTTGCACAGCCTGGATTTAGGGTCAAGAGTGATGTATATTTAAAATTTATCTTATGTAATATTTTTAAAAAAACAAATGCTAGAGTTGGCAATTGCTGTGCCTCTGGGTTGACTGGCGTGAGTGTTGCAGGGCGCGTGGCTATGGCCCAAGCCCAGGGGGCTGTCCTCCCATCATTCTACAGTCTCTATCACCTGTGCTCTGCTCTCTCCACTTCCAAACCAGAGACCAGTGCTCTTGGTGCTAGGAACATGACAGAATATCCCACAAAGGCCCCAGAGCACTCCTTGGCTGGCAGGGGGGCTAAATAAACACAGGAATGCAAATATGTAGACACCCACAGTGTGTATGTGTTCATGTGTGCATATGTGCACATGCATGAATCATGCCTGTCTCCTTCCTTCCATAATATCTTGACGCGTGGGAGGTACAGTAGCTTGTTTGCAGACATGGGTTACAGCAGCAGTCCCCATCCCCAGTCCTCAGCCTGTTAGGAACTGGGCTGCCCAGCAGAAGGTGACGGGCTGCAAGCGAGCAAAGCTTCCCCTGTGCCTCCCCATCCCGCTCCCCCAGGGTTGCTCCCCATTGCCTGCTTTACTGCCTGAACCATTCCCTCTTCTTGCTTTATAGAAAGATTATCTTCCACAAAACAGGTCCCTGGAGCCAAAATGTTGGCGACCACTGGGCTACCAATTCCTCTCCTCTCCCCACGCCCCTCCCTTGCACGGTGTCCCTCCCATTGAGAGGAGGAGTCTCTTTCTCCACTCTTGGGTGGGGCCTGGCCCCCTGCCTGACTTTGACCCACACTGTCATGTGGGAGAATGATGTACCTGGCTTCTGCACTCACCCTTCCGGACCTTGTCTGACTGGTGAAGGAGCCCTGGACAGCGCAAGGTCCAGCCAGGAGCCACCAGTTGCACTGGTGGGGCTGACCTGAGCTTCCCGGTCTCAGTGGAGCCCCAGTGATCACAGCCTACTGAGTGATCCCAGGAGAGATCAGCCAAGAACCAAGGAGCCTGGCTCAGCCCACCTGGTCACCCAGAGGACTGTGAGCAAATAGAACAGCTGCCATTTTAACCTGCTAACTTCTGGGGTGTTTGTTACACAGTGAATAATGACTGACACCTGTGGCTAGAAAAACCTGGGCTGGAAATATATCTGCATAAAAATATGTGTTTGAACTGCTTTCAATACTGCAGCCTCTTTTGTGTTTTTTAAATTTTGGCCATGTTGCACAACTTGCAGGATCCTGGTTCCCCAACCAGGGATTGAACTCAGGCCATGGCAGTGAAAAGGCTGAGTCCTAACACTGGACTGCCGGGAAATTCCCAGTACTGCAGCCCTTGAGTGAACGTCAGATGGGAGTTCATAATGCCACTCGCTACCCTGCAGAGAGGAAAAGTGGGAAGTGACGCGGCCGGCACCCCTGAGCCCCTGCCGAGGACCTGCCCCACGTGAGCTGCTGCCTCCTCAGGGCACTGGACCTGGCATCCCAGGCAGACATCACTCCTTCTTCACCCACACAAAGTGCTCAAACAGTACCGTGTGGACTGACCTCCCTGTCAGTGACCTAATTGTGGCTTCACTGCCCCCGGGGTGGCTTGAGAACAGGTAGACCAGATGGATGAGTACTAGAGCGAGGTGGTGATAATCATCCAGGTTCCAGATTGTCTTCTGGGCTCCAAGACCAGCTGAGGAGGGGCCCGCGTCCTCTGTGGTGTGACCCAAGGATGTGGGTACAGGGAGCCCACCCCATGGGCGTGCCAGCTCTGCCTAGAAAGTGGCAACCCCCCCGGGTCAGCCTTCACTGAGGACTCTGCATCCTGGGCCCACATGCCTTACTGACAAGCTGAGTGGAACCAGGTGTGGGTGTCTGCAGAACAAGAGTTGAATATAGAAACACCCTGTCTGCCAGGATGCTCAGCTAGAAGCATGGCTCTGGGTCAGCCAGGACTGAGCCTGGCCTCTGCTGGCTCTGGGACAAAAGGGGTGACATGTAAAAGCCTCCTGGGTTGTCATCATTTCTCCGGCAGTGACTCAGCCCTGTCCATGGTCTTGGCAAGTCTGAGCTGCCTATGGAGGCCGAGATTCCTCCCAGAGCCCTGACCTAGAACTGGACGTCCAGCTCCTCGTAGAAGACAATAGGGTTGGCAGACGAAGGTCATGTTCCTTCCTTGTTCCTTTACACACACACAGACTTGCATATGCACACACTGATATATCACACAC
>SJYC01111801.1:0-107432 GCA_006408675.1 Madoqua kirkii
TCCAGCTCCTCGTAGAAGACAATAGGGTTGGCAGACGAAGGTCATGTTCCTTCCTTGTTCCTTTACACACACACAGACTTGCATATGCACACACTGATATATTCACACACGTGTAGACACACGCATAACATACCAACATAAACATGGGTACATTCACGTACAGAAACACACACACTCACACCCTGAGCAGTAAACTCCAGTGTGTGACCATCACTGCTGGACAGAGCTGTTTTGGGGAGGCGAGCCAGGGCATAGTCCTGGGGACACAGAGACGCCTCACAGGGCTACTTGATTCCTCATCAGGCAGCCCTCTCTCCAGGGCACCAGAACTCCTGGCTCTTCCAGCTGGCAGTTCTGAACGTGGCTCCCAGGGGTGGGTGCCTGCAACAGCAGCAGAGGGGTGGTAGGAGGGAGTGGGCAGTGGGAACCTGAGAGCACGTGTCAGGCAAGAATGTGGGCGGATCGGGGGCCCAGGTTTTTAGGTAAATGGATTCTCTCCGTTCTCCCCCCATGATGAGCAGCTGCAGGCAGAGTCAGCAAGGGGGTCTCTTCTGTTGTGCTTGGACCTCCTCGTGGCTGGTCTGTGTCCACACGGGGTTGGGGTTGGGGTCGGGGGAAGAGTACAGTTCCCAGAGGAGTTTATGTAAGGCTTGTCTTTGCAGCTTCTTGATTTTTATAGAGAGAGTTAATGCACCCAAAATAGCAGTCATGCTTTGCCTGTGAGCTCTTGGGATGGGGTTTACTTGGGGTGTTTGGAAACTGGAGAGAGGCTGGAGAGGAGGGGCAGTGGTAGGGAGGTGGTGGTGCAGAGACTGTGCTGGGGGCTCGGCAGTCCACTTGCCCAGGGCTGCGCCCTGGCTCATCCCAGGCCCTTTGCAAATGTATTCAACCTCTCTGTAGCTCAGTCTTCCTGTGAATGAAGAGGAGGCCCCAGTTGCCCTGCCTAGGGTTGTTACATGAGCTGAGAAGAGGCAGCACTCAGTGATGTCAGATGAAGTCAGGGCCAGCTCGAGGGGGCATGCACTGCCTCATATGGGGCCTTGACCAAGGGTGGGCTTTGCACGGGGGGCCAAGCCATGCTGGGAATCTGGGTAGCCAGGGCCCAGGTCGGCACAGAGGAAGGCAGGACAGATGCCTAGTCAGAAGCCACTTCAGATGCTCTGTAAACTTGAACTGTCCATGTGGGGCCGAGCCAGGGAAGAGGCAAATCCCAGGGGATCCTGACCACCTCCCAGACCTGGTAGGGGGTGCCCAGTACAGATAGCCCTGGACTTCCTCAGAGCCTGACTGCCATGCAGGCAAGGGTGGCTATTGAGAGCAAGTGCCAGGAGAGGACTTCCCAGGTGGCACTAGTGGTAAAGAATCCGCCTGTCAATACAGGAGACAGACCTGGGTTCGATCCCTGGGTTGGGAAGATCCCCTGAAGAAGGGCATGGCAACCCACTCTAGCATTCTTGCCTGGAGAACCCCATGGACAGAGGAGCCTGTGGTTACAATCCATAGAGTCACAAAAAGTCGGACAGGACTGAAGCAACTTAGCACATGCACACTCCAGGAGAGGGCAGGTGGAGTTCTGTGTAACATGAGGCTATGGAAGCATAGTTCTCACAAAAGTTAGGGAAACCCTGACTATTTTGTACATATCATTCCCTTTCCAGTTGCTGTGAAATCAGTTTTGTTGGAAGAATTAATTACACCAGTGAACCTGACCACACAATCTTCCTTGCTCAGAAAGTCTGTACATTCATAATTATCTGTAAACCTTATTAAAGGTTAAATGAACTCACTTCCTAGATTGAGTTCCTTTTGGGACAGGAAGCCCACATGTGTACACACTTCTTGAAGGTTGGTTCCTGATTTTAGTGTATTTATTTTAGCTATATTTTCCCCCAAATCCAAACTATCCTTGAAGTGAAATGAAAGTCACTTAGTCATGTCCAACTCTTTGCAACTGTACAGTCCATGGAATTCTCCAGGCCAGAATTCTGGAGTGGGTAGCCATCCCTTCTCCAGGGGATATTTCTCCAGGGCATCTTCCCACCCAGAGATGGAACCTAGGTCTCCCACATGGCAGGCTGATTCTTTACCAGCTGAGCCACATCCCCGGTATTAATGTAAGTTCTGGAGGTGTGCAGATGGCCTTTCCCTAGAGTCTCCATGTGGAGCTGTGGTTGGTCTGACTTCCTCAGGCGGCTCTGCTGACCAGGGACCCAGAGCTGGCACTATTTCCTAGTCACTGCTGGGTCCAGTATCGTGGACAGAGTGAAGCCAGAGCCTAGCAGCAGAGGCACGTTGCCCACTCACAGCCAGACCAGGTCAGAGCAGGCTGAGTGTGACCAGTGCCCTTTTTCAGGCCCAACAGTGGCTAGTCTGGTGGTGAATCATGAATAAGCAGATTCAAGCAAATTCTCGGGTGTGAATGATCATGGACGTAAAGCAGGCACCTGGGACAGTGTGCGCTGGAAGCTTCCAGAAAGACCACTCCTCCATCCTGTGGACCACTGAGCATTTTATGAGCCAGGCTATGATGTGAGTGACCAGAGAGTGAGGCTGGCATCAGCCACTGGGACATGCATTCTTGGGCGGCATGGGGCTGGGTAGGCAGTGTAGACTCTGGAAGAAGTCTGCAGGTTCACATGACAGGTAGACAGGCCACTGTGGTTCAGTTGCAAAGTCATGTCTGACCCTTTGTGACGCCATGGACTGCAGCATACCAGGCTTCCCTGTCCTTCACTATCTCCCAGAGTTTGTTCAATCTCAAGTCCATTGAGTCAGTGATGCCATCCAACCGTCTCATCCTCTGTTGCCCCCTTCTCCTCCTGTCCTAAGTCTTTGCCAGCATCAGAGTTTTTTCCAGTGAGTCAGCTCTTCACATCATGTGGCCAAAGTATTGGAGCTTCAGCTTCAGGATCAGTCCTTCCAATGAGTATTCAAGGTTGATTCCCTTTAGCATAGACTGGTTTGATCACCTTGCAGTCCGAGACTCTCAAGAGCCTTCTCCAGCACCACAGACAGGTCATTGGAATGTTATCTATGTAGTGGCCATGGATGGTATCTGTAAGAAAATGACTTTGGAGCTGAGACCCTAAGAATAAGAAGGATCTGGCCAGGACCATTCGTGTGTTGAGGGTGCGGGCACAGCAGATGAGACTGAGCAGACCTCATAGAGCTAGCCTCACTGATGGAGAGGTGGGATCACATGGCATCTCCAGGCCGAGGGGCCAGAACCAGGCTGTGTTCTGAGTTCATCAAGACCCTCACGAGTGGTTGGAGCATGAGAGAGAGGCTCTGGTTCCTGAGTGGTCCAACTCTGACCATAAATGGGGAAGCAGGTGGGCGGGGCAGGGCCAAAGATGCCTGTTTTGGATTGGGCTGCCGGTGTCACGCAGGAAGAGGCAAGTGGAGGATGGCTCAGGTCTGGGACCACATGGCTATGAGACTTGGATGCCCTCAAGGCTGGGCTCCTGTCCTGTTTGCTCACTGCCCCGTGTCCAGGACTCAAAATTCATCTGAATCCCAGAGGGTGTTCTGTGCTGTGTGGAAGTGTGGGAGGAATACAGGGAGGACGGGCTGATCCCCTGAAGTACCAGGGGGAACCAGCTGGCTGCCAGCTCAGAGGGGACATGTTGCCTGCCAGTGCGGACACCACCAGCACCACCAGGCTCAGAGGAGGGTACTGAGCCCAAGGACTGGCTGAGCCTACTCGAGGGAGAGGGAAGAAAGGAAAGATGATGGAAGGAGCTAGAGCTCTCCTGGCTTGTAGAGTCTGACTTCTGGAGACCCAGGATTAGCCCAGGAAACAGAAATCAGGAGCCGCAGAATCCTCAGGCTCAGCCCTTCGAGATCTCAGGCCACAGGGGCACAGGCTGGGGTCTCAGTCACCCCCTTCATTAGCGAGTGTTGGGGCCAGGCAGGCTGGAGAGGAACAGAAGCTTCTCCAAGAAGGTGAGGGAATTGTGCGTGTGAGTGTGGTTTGTGATGGTGTGTTAGAGATCACACCATGGAGTTGGGGTGTGAGGTGACCAGACAGTGAGAGATGTCTGGTCCCGGGGTTGGAGTTCAACGCTGGGGGCAGTGGTAAGGCTTGATGCTTCGAGTGGAGGATGCAGAGAGGGGAGGGAACCCCTTGAGGAGCCAGGGAGCTGGGTGAACCCTGAAACCACAAAACAGTGACGTAAGGGGTGGTTGGTGGAGGGTGTGACATCGCCCACTTGTGAGTGGTTCCCACATGTGGGATGAGGGAGCGGGCAGGGCAGGGGCTGCCAGGACCAGCCACAGGGAGGACCCAGGGCTCCAGTGTGGTCACTGTTCCCTCTGCTGTGCAGAAGCCCAGAGTGATTGCCCAGCAGAGCTCCTGCGTGCTGGAGAGGGAACCCTGAGGAGGCACCACATGGTTCTGGCTCTCAGGACGCCCCTAGGGTGACAGGCACTCGGCAGCCCTCCTCCCCCTCCAAGGTGGACCCCCAGATGCCCTCTATCCCACAGGTGTCCCTCCCAGCACTCAGAGTGTCTCTGTAGTGCCCCTGCTAGGAACGATTTACACTGCTCAAATTCAAGGTCCCAGAAATGCCAGTTCTCATTTGTTACATAGCATCGGTCAGTTAGAAAGAATTTCTATTTATTGGAACAGTCACTCTTGTACCTACTATGATTGTGGTCATTGACATTGTTTTTATTACACTTACCCTGAATGAGGTAAGGCAAGCATCTAGCCTGGCAAAGAGCATATGTATCCGAGTTCCACTAAGGTGGGATGTGCCAATTCAACTCTGTGACCTGAGGCCAGGGAGAGCAGGTCTCTCTAAGCCACTTCAGGTGACAAGCCTGCCCTCCATGGGCAGGAAGCATCTTTCACACTCACCTGCCTGCTGCCCTACCTTGCTGGAGGTTGGCCACATGACCACCCTTTGGGGGGTACCCTTCATCTTGCTGCCTTTTGGGGAGATACAAACATTCATCCTTTGTTGCCCTCACCCTACTTATGTCTTGAGCTTAATCCAGTTTATAATCTGAACTCATGTCATTCCATTCCCCTGGTTACCTGGTTTACAAAGTGTGATGGCAAGGAGGCTGGGTTGGGACCAGAAGGCATCTTGGGTGAGACTCACCTCATTGACAATCCTAGCCTCTGACAGTGTTGGTTAGGTTGGAATAAACACGGTGAAGAACTTTCCTTTATAACAAACCAGTGGGGTTTAACTCAGACCTAAGGTCGAATCCTAAAACTTGGCCTTCACTTTCTTCAGACTTAAAATGGCAGCAATTCTGAGTAACCCCAGACTTTTGAGGGCACTGAACAAGATCATCTGGGGGAAGTATATGAACCCCTAGCCTAACAGTAACTGTCCGATAGGTGGGATTGTTACTGTTTTGTGTTCGGTAGCCATCAGGTTGCCCTCCGTTGCGGGAGCAGCAGGAGAGGAGCCCTATGTCTTGCGTTTCTGTTTGCAGTTTCAGGTAGGTTTGTCACTTTCCACCCACAACGCTGCTTCATGCTGACAGGGTTGCCCGGAATCTGCTGGCTGACCTGCAGGCCCCTCCATCCATGCAGTTTGCAGTCTGTGAACATGGAGTGTCTGTCTTTACCTAGTTCTGTGATTGCTTTAATGGCGTCTCGATAGTTTTGGGTGTACACGTTTCAGCTTCTTTTGTTAAATGTATTTTATTCCTGATTCTCAAAGCATGGTGTTGTGTGTGAAGGCATGAGGGTAGGCTTCCAACAGACCTGGGCGTAAGCTCTGCCTTTGTTCCTGACCAGCAGCTTGAGGCAGCATCTCTCACATCTGCTTCCTCCTCCATAAAGTGAGAGTCACGTCCATTAGTGGGGTCGGCAATGTGATCACCCAGGGTGATGGACGCGAAAGTGCTCAGCACTGAGCAAGTAAATTCTAGCTATATCCTTCCTTTACTGAGTCTGCAGTAAAAATTATGACTTTTTTCCCTACATATGACATCTTGCCCTCATACGCTAAATTAAAAGCCCCAACAGAGTCGAAGAAAAAATATCTACTTTTGTACTTTAGATATTTTAAAATATTCTTTCATTTTTTTCTTTTGAGGGATATAATTTTTATCTGTTTCTGAGATTCAGTTTCTGTTTATCTCCCACTCCTGAAAAATCCTTCTGAGTTTTTCTTTTTTAATTTGTTTTTTGCCCTTGATCCAGCTTTTATGGGCTGATTAAAGAATTTTCTCTCTTCCAAGTAACACGAATACAACTTCCTCTGTTTACTACCTCATTGCTGGCTCATGTGTTCTCAGAAGCGTGGAATTTTTACAGGACGTCAAATCCAGGGCAACATTTGCGCCCAGGCCCCGCAGGGCGTTGTGTTTCCCACATGGCTTCATCGCCTGACTCCGTGAGGCGCTTGGTTAAGCACGGCTTTAAAGATGCTGACACAGATCAGCATGTCTATCTAACATCAGCGCTGCCCCAGGAGGAGCACAGGACAGTGGCTTGGAAGCCGCGCTGGAAGAGATCCATTTCCCACAAAGCGGAATAAACCACACCTCGGCTCTGCCACACACAGTGGGGACCTGTGTTCAGGACCCCAGGGAGGCCCACGGGAGCATTTTTTAATTAGTGGAGAAAATTGAAAGCAAAAGCAGATGGCTTACCAACTCTACCATACAAACGCTAAAAACGTGGGGAAAAAATGAGATTTCCTCAAGCTAGCAGGCATCTGGAATAATTTGGAGCAGCTTTTAAGAAAAGAAATATATCTAGGTCTCCTGATCTAGGTACTGAGGGTATTTGCATATTTCATATATTTAAGTATGTTATTTATTTTATACTTTAAATAGTAGTGTCTATACTTTGTTTTGCATATAATTTTATAGGCAATATACTAAAACGCTTGAAATTTCTTACTTAATGGTGGTACAGACTGAATGTTTGTATCCCTCCCAAAATTCATGTTTGAAACCTCAACTTCAGATGTGATAATACTGGTGGGTGGGGCCTTGGGGAGGTAATCGGGGAGGGATGAGGTCTTCCCCAGTGGGTCAGCGGATAAAGACTCCACCTGCTGTGCAGGAGATGCAGGAGACACGGCTCTGATCCCTCACGATGGAATTGTGTGTGCGTGCCAAGTTGCCTCAGTCATGTCCAACTCTGCAACCCCATGGACTATAGCCTGCCAGCCTCCTCTGTCCATGGGACTATCCAGGCAAGAATACTGGGGTGGGTTACCATTACCCTCCTCCAGGGAAATCTTCCAGACCCAGGGATCGAACCCAGGTCTCATGTCTCCTGTATTGGCAGCCAGATTCTTTACCAGTCATGCCACCTGGGAGGCCCTCATGATGGGATTAGTGGCCTTAAAAGAAGAGGAGGCAGCAGGTCTCACCCTCTGCAGTGCAGACACCCAGGAAAGGACAGGAGGGAAAGATGCCATGGCAGACAAGGAAGAAACCCTCGCTGGAAACCCACCGCACTGGCCCCTTGATCTCGGATTCCAGCCTCCAGAACTGTGAGAGGATGCGTGTCATCAAATAGGCCACCTTATCCCTGGTGCTTTGATGGCAGTTCAGCTGACTTTGTACTGCCCTTGACACCAGCCCTGGGTGACAGCTAAGATGTCATCCAGCCTTCATATTTGTTCCAGGCCCCAAACAAGTCTGTGCACAGCCCCACGGGGTCCATGTCTATGTCCAGCTGCCTTCCTGACATGGTAGCTGCATGGAGAAGAGGATGAAGACAGGCTCTGAAGCTACATAGGCCTTTTACAGGATGTCCAGGACAGATAGGCTGTGAGGAGCTTGCCCACTTCATCCCCCTGTTACCACCCACCACATTTCGGCTGTACCCATGGAGGTAAAGAAGATGACCACTCGAAGTCTTGTCCAGGAGTCTGGTGTGCAGGTGCCTTTGAACCTTCAATTCTGCGAGTCCTGGGCTCCTTAGAGCAAACACCTGCCACTTCCTAACTGTCCAGCAATAGAAGCCCTCAGTCTGCAGGCTCACAGGGCCAGGGAGCAAGGGCTGGAAGTGACCCTTGACCAGTGGTGGACCAGGGTCAGTGTGCAGAGGCCCCTCAGGTGGGATAACTCCACCTGCAGGTTTTGTATGATCCTTAGACTCCCTGGTGGGATGGGGTCCAGCCACCAGCAGCGGTAACAGTTTAACAATGCAACCTTCTTGCCCTCTGCCTTGCTCCCCTCTACCTGGTCCACATTTCTGGAACTTCCTCTCTGATAAACGCTTTACACACCAGTCCTTGTTTCCAACCTGCCCAGCAGACTTGGGCATCACTGTGGATGTGGAGTTGTAGCCCTACTAAGATGGTGGTCCTGCCGAGATTATGCTTCTCTGCTGCTGGGGAGATGAGCTCTGTCCCGGGCTGGTGAGGGCAGGGCTGGTGTGTCAGTGGAAGGCAGTGAGCCTTGGGAAGTGGCCTTGCTTGTGCACAATGTTGTTGCTCTGATTCACAGAGCATCACAGCCTCTCAGGATGAATCATCTCCCGGGCACAGACGGGAGTGGATCTGGAGGAAGACAGAACCTCTCCAGACCCCACAAAGGAGCCTTCTCCTGCAGAGCCAACATGATTGTGAAACAACTATCCCCTGTCTTCTGCAGGCATTTTAGTGACTTTTAAGGGAAAGCATCAATCCATGGATGGCCCAGGCAGAATGCCTTAAGAACACATAACTTGCGTTTCCAGATCCAAACCACATCTCTACATGCAGGACCATTTGTCCTCTGGTTAGGAAAGCATGAAGGCCCGCCAGGCTGTCCTCAACCATCCAAGGTGACAAAAACCAAAGGTCATAGAAGAAAGAGAAGGGTGCCAGCAACCATGTTACAAAGCGTCGGCTTCCAGCATGTCTGGAAAGCACCTCGGAGAGTTTTATCTGTATCTGTGTTTATTCTGCTTTCAATTCTGACTAGTTAAGGTCATCTCTGGATGTTAACTCTGACAGATCCACTCCACACTCAAGTCACGGCATTGAGCATGACACACTTGTGCTCCGAGTTTTGAGGTTGTCCTGAATGTATGATCCATTCTTTGCCCCAGATTCGCAGCTGGGGTCCCAGAACCTCTGTGGCCTGGAAGCAAAGCTGTTCAGTGAACCACCCTCATCCCTCTCTGAGCTGCTCCTCCCTGTGGGCCATGGAGTGGGGCTGGCTTCCCTGCTGCTGATGGCCAGGAATCCACCAGATGGGTCATGCATGTTATCAATCACCTGGGCATGACAAGGATGCTTGGCAGTTAACAAGACTGGTTAACCAACCATCCAGCTAATCCATAGGTGATACTAATGGGTAAAGAGAAAAGATTAGGGGGAAAAATGAGACAGAACCAGGAGAGAGGTCAACGCCCCACAAGTTATCACAGTGTCCAGAGTGACCGAGAGCTCACAGCCACAGTGCAAAGGAGGGAGACACTGTGAGCAGCATGACTCACGGTGTCCAAGTGGTAAAAATAGCCTGGGCTCATGCGAGAATCGTCTATTTCTGCTCCTGAGATGAGATGCAAAGTTGTCCTGGAAGCAACATCACACTGCGATGCACAGCATCTCCCAAACACCCCGGGTGCCTCCCCCTCGCCCCGCTCCCAGGCCCCCTGCCTTACTCCACCCTGCCCACGGCTCCCAGCCTCATCACTCAAGTCTGCCTCCCACCCTCAGGTAGAACGTGGGCTTCACAAGGATGGGGCTTCCTCACTCAGGCCCCCAGGTGGCCTTCAGCACCAAGGACAGCGTCTGCCGGTGCATGGGTGCTCGCCGGTGTTACTGACACTGGATTGAAGAACTCCCCTTCCATCAGGTCTGATCTTGCAAAGAAGACCCCAGGGTCTATCCAGAGCATTGTTCCCACAAACCCAGGAAGCCCTAAGCAGGACGGTCAACTGACCGTGGTCCCTCATAAGAGCCCTGGCCTGAAGGGGCCGCTTAGGCATAACTAGAGAAAAGAGTCTGGGTCTCCCGAAGGCACATGTGGGGTAAAAAACAAAGGCCAGAAATGAAGGAAAGAAAACTCTATAAAAAGAGAAAGGGATAAAACAGACTATGGGACTTCCCTGATGGTCCAGTGGCTAAGACTCTGCACTCCCAATGCACGGGCCCTGGGTTCAATCCCTGGTCAGGAAACCAGATCCCACATGTCACAACTAAAGAACTCAGGTGCCTCAATGAACATCGAAGATCCCAGATCCCACATACCACAGCTGAGACTCAGCACAGCCAAATAAATAAATAGTTTTAAAATAAATAAAATCTACCTTTTGGGGAAATTAAAAAACAACAACAGACTAAGGAAATGGGAAGGAGGTTAAGGGGTGACTCAGTATTAAAAGCGGGGAAATGGAAAGTTAGAACCAGGGATGATATTTAACCATCAGATAACTTAAAGCTCCAAGAAGACAAAAAAAAAAAAAAAGTCAATGAGTTTAAAAAAAATCGAAAATAGATGTGAAAACAAGCAAATAAAAAACATACAGGCCACAAAACTAAGAGGAAAGCCAAAAGTTAAAGATAAATTTTTAAATAAAAACAATAAACAAATGAGCACACAAATGCTAAAGCAAGAATAGAAATTGAAAGCTATTTAGAACAGTTCTTCAAAACAATAAAGTTTTTTTAAAAGGACATGATTTTTTCCAGCTCCCAACCCCACCTCCTCACACTCTGGAATGATTGTGAAAATTGAAGGGAAAATAAAATAGAGGTAGAAATAAGGAACCTACAGATTAACTCAAGACTACTGCTACCGGGCCAATAAGAAATAAAAACACAGCTGCCAGGACACCGGGTCCTACAACAGAATGCATTCATTGCGATTTACGAAAGTAACACAGTATAAAAAGACCATAAATAAAATATATAAAGGACAGCACAGCCTTGAGGACTAAATCTCTCTCTGGAGTGAATATCAGTTTACTGTAAGATGTCACTGGGTCCCTGTAATTTTTGCAGAAACCCCTGGCACAGACACCAGTCACTCAGAATTTATGACCCACTGAGCTCCAGGCATGTTGTACTCAGTCCCAGAAGGATTCAGGGATTCAGTGAGTGCATGGGTGCGCACACACACAGACACACGCAACTTTAACTCATTGTCATTTTAAAGTAAATCTGAGTCTCTGGATTCTTGTGAACTGTTTATTCTTTTTCCCCTCTCAACTTATTTAGAAGGTGTACTTTTTATACACATTGCTAGATGTGATTCTTAAATTTTTATGTGTACTCCTTAATTAGTTAGTGTTGCCATCATCCTGCTCCTTAATGAGGTAAGTGAAAGTGAAGTGGCTCAGTTGTGTCCAACTCTTTGCGACCCCATGGACTGTAGCATCCGTCCATGGCTCCTCTGTCCATGAGATTTTCAAGGCAAGAGTACTGGAATGTGTTGCCATTTCCTTCTCCAGGGGATTTTCCCAACCCAGGGATCGAACCTGGGTCTCCTGCATTGTAGGCAGACCCTCTTACCATCTGAGCCACCAGGGAAGTCCCTTAATGATGTAAGGATCTTAAAATTCTCCTCCCATCTTGCGTGATTGTTCAGGATTTCTGTTCCCTCTCACTCCTCTCAGAATTCATCATTACTGCCGGATGGTTGCGGTCATCTTCTGTAGTCAATGCTTATTAACGATTGACCACATTTCTCTCTTCCTTACATCTTCATTTACTTTCTTCATTCTGTGATCAGTTTTCTTTGGCTGGAGAACATGCTGCAGTAGCCCTGTCAGGGGGGGGTCTGCTGGAGGTTCTCAGTGTTTGGCCAAATGCAGTATGTTCTCATTAGTGAAGAATAGGTATTGAATTTTAGGTCCAGTGTGTTTTCTCACTTTCTCTGACATCGTGTTGATTTTTTTTTTCTTTTGGTGATTTCTATGACTGTTGGTGAGACATCTCCTCTTGGTTTGCCTTTTTCTTGGAGACAATCTATACGTTTTCCTCTGGTTAGGATCACCTTTCTGTGTGATTTTTCTCTAAGATGTATAGGTGTGGAATCGCCTGCATCATATGCTTCTTTCACTAGTTCTGTGAAAGTGAAAGTCACTCAGTCCTGTTCAACCCTTGTGACCCCATGGACTGTACCCTGCCAGGCTCCTCTTGTCCGTGGGATTCTCCAGGTAAGAACACTGGAGTGGGTTGCCCTTCCCTTCTCCATCAGAACATCTCAAATCTCCTTAGACGTTGCCTCTTGCTCTCTCGGTGTTCCCTCATGCTGGAACCCCAGTCTCTCCCTGCAGCATTTCTATCAGTTGACTAAAGGACATTCTCATTTTATCTTCCTGCCTTCTCCTTGTGCCTCCCGTTCCCACCGTATGCTGACTGCAGGCGGTGTCAGTACCGCCACATTCCTGGGCTGTAATTCTCTCATCAGATACATTCCATTTGCTCATTAACTCATCTGTCCTGTTTTAAATTCAGTGCATATTTTTACTTTAGGAAATTCCAATTTGCCTCATCTCTTTTTAAAGTGTGCTTCCCCCTTCATGGTTTATTAATGCTTCCTCCCTGCATGCCTTGAACATCTTGAGAGAGACTTACCGAATCACTTCTTACTGTCCCTGAGTTCTTGGGAGGCAGTTCTGTCCACTGACACAGGCACGTGGTGGGTGGTTTCTTGGTAAACTGTAAATGTTTATACTGTGATCCTTCTCTGTGGAACTCTAAAAATTCTAGCTGAGAATTTCCTGATGGGAAGGTGTGTCTGGCAGGTGCCCCAGGGATCCCTGACTTGAGACCATGTTGTTTTTTTAATGTGAATCTCTCAGCTTGAGAGGTTTCCTGACCACATGCATATTAACATTTCAGACCTCAGTTCTACATGAGATGGAATTTCCGGCAGAAAACATGCCCCAGTCTCAGGCCCAAAGGATCACCCTCATTGTCCCCCTCCCTGTGCCAATGAACAGTGATTCTAGGCAGCACTTTCACCGGACGTGTCTCCTTTGAGAGTCCCTTCTTTATGTGGGGCATCCGTCCCTACTCCTCCTGGAGGGACCACTATAACCCAAGCCTCGTTTACTGCGACTGACCTCTCCACAGGGAGGCAGTAGCCTCGGCTCGGGTGTCAGGCTCTGTATTTTGTGTCTGTCTTTAACATCTCTGCCCCGAAATATTCCCCTTGCTCTCTACGGGCTCAGCTCTGCCTTTGGCAGCGCCTGCTGCTATGCAACCTGGTCAGAAGCTCTATCGCAGGAGGTTACACATCACATGCACGGTCTGTCTCCAAGCAGATTTCTCCCAAGAAAAACAGTGATCTGGTGACACCAGGACTGAAATAGGCAGAAACAGGCTGGGGCAAGTGCCCTGGGTTCAGCCTCTGGTTTATCACTCGGAATATATCCTGGTCTCCGTGCTGGTATCTGTGATCCAGCCTCTTGTGGTGCCTGTTTTTCTAACTTTGAGGCTCACTGTGTCCAGGCCCACCAGCTAAGGCCAAAAGGAGCACAGCCTGGGATCAAACGAAATTGGCCATATTCAGCCACTGCTGCAAGTCAAGGGGGCTGCATAGACTGGTGGCGGCACCCTCAGAGGAGGAGGGTCCTGAGGACTGGGGTCGGTGCTCAGTGATCCTCAGGAACAACTGGGAAGGGGGTAGTGATGGATGTGACTTTGCAGAGAACCCCGGACTGTAATCTGTGTCCGGGCAGCCGGGCTGGGTGGTAGAAGAGGGCATCACTCAGAAGCAAAGCTTGAGGAAGGTTTTGGAGGGGGTTTTAGATTAAATTATTATATTTTTATTAAAGTATAATTGCTTTGCAAGTTTTGTTAGTTTCAGCTGTACAATGAAGTGAATCAGCTGTGTATATACATGTATCACCTCCGTCTTGGACCTCCCCCACAACGCCACCCTCTATCCCACCCCTGTAGGTCATCACAGAGCACTGAGCTGAGCTCCCTGTGCTATACAGCAGCTTCCCATGAGCTATACATCTTACACATGGTGGTGTATATACGTTGATCTTTTTAAAATTTATTTAACTGGAGGATAATTACAATATTGTGATGGTTTTTGCCATACATCAGTGTGAGTCAGCCATAGGCATACCTGTGTCCCCTCCTCTCTGAACTACCCCCCACACCTCCCTCCTCACCCCACCCCTCCAGGTTTTTAGAAGAGCACCAGCTCAGGGTTCCCTGCATCATACATCAAACTCCCATGGCTGTGTTTTACATACGAAAATGCATATGTTTCAATGTTGTGTCTGCAGTGGATTTCTCATGCAGAAACAAGAATTTCTGTAGGATTTCTCCCTGTCCTGGTGGAAACATTGCTACCACCTGGTTTTCCCTCCTGGGACTTAGCTAGCCTTTCAGGGAAATGTTGTCAACAAAGAGAAACTCCTTGTTCTGAAGGAAAGCCCGGCTCTTCTGAAGCTCCTGGCCCTGCATGTTTCCCTGCCTCTCGATCTTGCCAGGTTCTGTGTGTGACCCACTGGGAGCTCTGCATCTTCACTCCGTAAAGTCCCAGCCATCGAACTTTGAAGCATTCGCCTGGGAAATAACCGGTTCTGCTCTGCTGAAAGCTAATGAGATTGACGAAGCAGCAGGTGACCTGCAATGAGGATGTCCCCACCCCAGACCGGCCCAGCGGGTTTCCTTACTCCAGTTGTGTTTGCCAGGTCTGTGAAGATGCCAGACTGGCAGAGAGGCTGAAAATACATGGCAGGGAAAACCTGAGACGTCGCCTGGGAAGGCTGGGCTGAAAGGTGGCCCGCTGTCTCTAAGGCAGACTCTGGCAGGTGCACTTCAGCTGCAGATGAGCTGGTCAGTGCTTCCCCCATAAGGTCCGAGGCAGCGTGAGTGTTCACTGTGTCCATTAATTAGAAGGTGGGCCAGGGACGCAGCTTGAGATGGTGCTTCCGTTTCTGAACCTTTGTAATAAAGTGTGTTTCTGGGTTGAAGAAGCCCTTCCTTATAGGAAAGTGTGAGGAATTATCACTTTTAGTTTTTAGGCTTAGTGTACTTTAGCAAATCTGAGGTGGAGGGAACCTCGTTGTACAGGAAAAAGCAAACCCCGTCTGTTTTTGTGGGTCCCTGAGGTTGCATGCTGTCCTATAGGTGTCTTTTAGTAGCTGGTTTACAGTGTGAAGGAGGAGCTGGCCATGTTCTCCTTCTGGATTTATTTCTGCGAACTTAGGAAAGTAAGAATCATGTCATTGTTGCAGCCTTCTTTTACCCTTTTCCATGAAATGGATCCTAGCAACAGCCAATCCACAGCCCACTTCAGTGTGTCTTTCCTGTGGATGTGGATGGGCTGCTGGGCTGCTGCTTTGATCCTTGGGTAATTTTATTCCTCGTGAAACTCTGGTCTGCTGGGTGCACGGCTGAGCTCTCTCTCCCTGTCTCTCTCCCCTGTGTACACACTCTTACACACACACGCACACACACCCCAACACTCCCCTGCCACCCCTCAAAGCACGAGCTATAACTCCTGCAGGTGAAGCCCATTTATTAACTGGCCAGTGTGGAAGGATTTTCTGGGAAGATGTTGCAGTTTGAGGTTCTCTTTAATATTTTATTTCTCCAGTTCTAGCATGCACAGTCTTCACACTTTAATGTTTTTCTGAAATTCTGAAATAGAGATGAGTTTTATAATCCATGGCTACTGAGACTTCCTAAGTTATGACAAAGATCTTCCCTGAGCATGTCTTTATATATGTGGGCAAATTTAAGTGAATATTGACCTCATGAAATAATAATAAAGTAATTTAGGGTTTAAAATATATGTAATTCATATAATTATATGTTTTTAAAATAATATTTTGTATATATTATATATACACTTTAAAATAAATGCAATAATAGTACTAAAGTGGGAGGTCATAATCAGAATTAACATGTTCTACAGTTCTTGTACTTTCCAGAAAATGATAAAAGAAATAATTTATTTTAAACTCAAATAACATTAAATATACCATATCTTATTGGTTAGGATGCCAAAGTCACTGCTTCTTGTTTTGAGGAAAGCAATTTTTGAAGGTTTTTTTTAAATATTCATTTATTTATTTGGGCACATGGATCTTTGTTGTAGCACACGGACTCTCTGGTTGTGGCCCGCAGGCTCAGCAGTGGGAGGCGAGCGAGACCACGGGCTTCAGCAGCTGTGGCTCGTGGACTCTGCAGGGCCCAGGCTCAGTAGGTGCAGGATGGGGGCTCTCCAGTTGTGGTGCACAGGCTTATCTGCTCCACAGCTCGTGGGATCTTAGTTCCCCGACCAGAGATTGAACCCATGTGCCACATACTGCAAGGGGCATTGGATGACCTAACCACTGGATGGCCAGGGAAGTCCCCAAAGTCATTTTTTTTAATATGGTAAAATGCACATTACTTAAGATTTACCATTTTGACCATTTTTAGATATGCAGCTTCGTAATGTTAAATATTTTCACATTGTTGTATTTTCACTTTCACATCACCTCATCCATCTCCAGAACTTTCTTATCATCCCAAACTGAACTCATATCTATTAAATAATCATTCCTCATCCTTCTCCCCTAGCCCTCGGTAACCACCATCCTACTTTCTGTCTCAGTGAGTTTGACCAAAAGGTATCTCATAGAAGTGGAATCATATGGTATTAGTCCTTTGGTGTCTGGCTTATTTCACTGGGCATGATTGTTCTGAGGTCTCCTCCCTGTTGTTAGAATTTCCTTCCTTTTGAAGGCTGAATAATATTCCACTGTATGAATGTAAAACATCTTGCTGATCCTTCATCTACTGATGGGCACATGGGTTGTGAATAACGCTCTTATGAACGCAGTGTACAAATACCTCCTAGAGACCCTGCTCTCAGTCCTTTGGGGTAAATCCCACACGTGGAACTGCTGGATCATCTGCTAGGTCTAGGTTTAATTTTTGAGGAACCACCAAACTGTTTTCCACAGTGGCTACAGCATGGTACACTGCCAGCACCCATGTACAAGGGTGCCAATTCCTCCACAATAAGTAAGAAAATGATAAAAGAAATAATTTATTTAAACTCAAATAACATTAAATATACCATATCTTATTGGTTAGGATGCCAAAGTCACTGCTTCTTGTTTTGAGGAAAGCAATTTTTGAAGGTTTTTTTTAAATATTCATTTATTTATTTGGGCACATGGATCTTTGTTGTAGCACACGGACTCTCTGGTTGTGGCCCGCAGGCTCAGCAGTGGGAGGCGAGCGAGACCACGGGCTTCAGCAGCTGTGGCTCGTGGACTCTGCAGGGCCCAGGCTCAGTAGGTGCAGGATGGGGGCTCTCCAGTTGTGGTGCACAGGCTTATCTGCTCCACAGCTCGTGGGATCTTAGTTCCCCGACCAGAGATTGAACCCATGTGCCACATACTGCAAGGGGCATTGGATGACCTAACCACTGGATGGCCAGGGAAGTCCCCAAAGTCATTTTTTTTAATATGGTAAAATGCACATTACTTAAGATTTACCATTTTGACCATTTTTAGATATGCAGCTTCGTAATGTTAAATATTTTCACATTGTTGTATTTTCACTTTCACATCACCTCATCCATCTCCAGAACTTTCTTATCATCCCAAACTGAACTCATATCTATTAAATAATCATTCCTCATCCTTCTCCCCTAGCCCTCGGTAACCACCATCCTACTTTCTGTCTCAGTGAGTTTGACCAAAAGGTATCTCATAGAAGTGGAATCATATGGTATTAGTCCTTTGGTGTCTGGCTTATTTCACTGGGCATGATTGTTCTGAGGTCTCCTCCCTGTTGTTAGAATTTCCTTCCTTTTGAAGGCTGAATAATATTCCACTGTATGAATGTAAAACATCTTGCTGATCCTTCATCTACTGATGGGCACATGGGTTGTGAATAACGCTCTTATGAACGCAGTGTACAAATACCTCCTAGAGACCCTGCTCTCAGTCCTTTGGGGTAAATCCCACACGTGGAACTGCTGGATCATCTGCTAGGTCTAGGTTTAATTTTTGAGGAACCACCAAACTGTTTTCCACAGTGGCTACAGCATGGTACACTGCCAGCACCATGTACAAGGGTGCCAATTCCTCCACAATAAGTGACTTGAAAATTATTTTTGTGGTTGTTTTGACTCGAATAACAAAGGCACAGCAAGATATTAAGTAGTAGACAAAGATAGTGGTGAAAAATTCCGACCTCTCACCTTGAGTCCTAACATATCAGCCATATCCCAGCCTGCTCTCCAGAGGCCACCTGTTCCTCTCGACAGCCAGCACACGTGGACTGCCGGGGGCATCCAGTTTCTTCTTGCTCCACTGGCTTTATATTCTGTGCAGTAAACCCCTTGTTTTGAAAGGGGAGAGTTTCACTTACTTAAGGCTAGAATGTAGATCACTAACTTACTGCCCATCTCCTTCCCCCAAGCTTTCTGGTGTGTAATTTTGAGTCCTTCTGTCCATCACTATCGTGTCTATAAAGGGACTTGATTAAACATCTCCCCACCTCCCATCTTCCTACCAGGCAAGAGGAGGCTGTGGACAGGGCGCTTGCCCACTCTTCCTCCCTCATACCATGTGCCTTCCCATGAGCTCAGCTGTGTCCTGACTTAACACCAGAATGAATGAGTCTCACTTAATGGCTGTGAGTCAGACCCTCCAATCAGGCTTCCTGGATGTGATTCTGGCTCTGCTTATAGGTGATGGCATGAAGCAAGGTAGTCATCCTCTCGGTCCTTGTCAGTGGAATGAAGATAATGGTAATACCTACCTCAAAAAGGTTATTTTGAAAATTAAACAGGATAATCCAGGGGACGACAGAGGATGAGATGGCTGGATGGCATCAACGACTCAATGGACGTGGATTTGGGTGAACTCTGGGAGTTGGTGATGGACAGGGAGGACTGGCGTGCTTCGGTCCAAGAGTCAGACACGACTGAGCGACTGAACTGACTGACTGACTGATCCTTATAAATACCTTAGCACAATGCCTGGTGTTTAGGAAATGCCCAGCACTTCTTGGCCAAAATGATGGTGGTGATAATGCTGATGACAACTTTGTCGGGACTGGTAACCTTTAAATCTGTTTTTTTAATTATGTAGATTCCAAATGTGGAATTATAAAAGTTATCATCATAATTCTTTAAACATCATTGACTGTAAACCCAAGTTGTAGTGATAAAATACTATTTCCTTTACATTAGTTGCCAGTACCAGACCCCATGTACTGGGAGAAGAAATATTCTTAGTGTCCAGGTCAAACAGGATCTGCCTTTTTATATTCCATAGCTGCCCAAAATAATGGGAAGTTTGGGGGTGGATTTTTGTATTTAGACTCACAGAACTCTGGCAGTCTTTCTGGTTGTGCGTTTCTCCTGGAGTTTCTGAATGACCTTCTTTTAACATTGAGGGAAGAAACCTGTGCCTTCTTCCAGCATCACTGATGCCTTCCAGTGCTGTGTTGTTCTCTTTCCTGTTGTTAACGGAAACAACACAACAAACACAAAACTTGCCTTTGTGAAGCCCACAGATGTTCGTTATAAATTGGGCAGATTGCTGCAGGACAGCTGCTAGACAGGGATTTCTTTTTATCATTTCTGGATATTCACTGTTTCTTTTATCTCTGATTACCCACTTCTTTGGTTTTCCACTGTCTTTTTACAATGGACGTGGATTTGGGTGAACTCTGGGAGTTGGTGATGGACAGGGAGGACTGGCGTGCTTCGGTCCAAGAGTCAGACACGACTGAGCGACTGAACTGACTGACTGACTGATCCTTATAAATACCTTAGCACAATGCCTGGTGTTTAGGAAATGCCCAGCACTTCTTGGCCAAAATGATGGTGGTGATAATGCTGATGACAACTTTGTCGGGACTGGTAACCTTTAAATCTGTTTTTTTAATTATGTAGATTCCAAATGTGGAATTATAAAAGTTATCATCATAATTCTTTAAACATCATTGACTGTAAACCCAAGTTGTAGTGATAAAATACTATTTCCTTTACATTAGTTGCCAGTACCAGACCCCGTGTACTGGGAGAAGAAATATTCTTAGTGTCCAGGTCAAACAGGATCTGCCTTTTTATATTCCATAGCTGCCCAAAATAATGGGAAGTTTGGGGGTGGATTTTTGTATTTAGACTCACAGAACTCTGGCAGTCTTTCTGGTTGTGCGTTTCTCCTGGAGTTTCTGAATGACCTTCTTTTAACATTGAGGGAAGAAACCGTGCCTTCTTCCAGCATCACTGATGCCTTCCAGTGCTGTGTTGTTCTCTTTCCTGTTGTTAACGGAAACAACACAACAAACACAAAACTTGCCTTTGTGAAGCCCACAGATGTTCGTTATAAATTGGGCAGATTGCTGCAGGACAGCTGCTAGACAGGGATTTCTTTTTATCATTTCTGGATATTCACTGTTTCTTTTATCTCTGATTACCCACTTCTTTGGTTTTCCACTGTCTTTTTTTTTTTTTCTGGAGTACATTTGTGAGCTACTTATTTAGAGCTGGTGTGAGTGAGATAAATTTTCTGAGTGCTGAAAATATTTACTGTTGTTGTTTGGCTTCCTTTTTATTTTTGCTCACACTTGAGTGATCGCTTGTGAGGTGCGTAACTCAAAGTTTGTCTCCCAGCTTTGAAGGCACGATCCCACTGTTCAGCATGTGCTGTCTTGATGGAAAGTCAGATGTCAGCCTCTGTGCCTGCCTCCCCTGCCACTCACCTCCTCTCAGATTCCAGGCTGGGGGCCACCTCGTCCCTTCCAGTACTTTTCTCCTTCAGGAAAGAAAAGGAAATTCTGCTGTGGCTTTTCATCCTTTCAGTATTTGCTACTATTTTCTCTTCTAGTAAGGCCTTTCTTTTTTTTTAATTAAATTTCTATTGGAGTGTAGTTAGTTTACAATGTTGCCTTGGTTTCTGCTGCATAGCAAAGTTAGTCAGTTGTACATACACATATATCCTTTTTTAGATTCTGTTCCCATCCAGGTCATTACAGAGTATGGACTCGAGTTCCCTGAGCTATAACAGCAGGTCTATATTAGTTATCTATTCTGTATATGTGTGCGCATATGTCAATCTCAATTTCCCAGTTTATCCCTGCCTAGAAGATCTTTCTCATTCTTTCAGTAGTATTTCAAAGAGGTTTTTCAAGACACAGAAGACAATCAATGTGCCAAATCCTCCTCCCAGAGTCAGAAGCCTGGCTCCATCATAGCCTCTCATCCGGGCCACCAGAGGCTTCTTTTCCAAGAACAGACTGGCTTTGCTGGTTCCCAGTGTCAAGTCTCTGCTTTCTGTTTCACCATTTTGGCTCTTTATTACTACCTGTCACATGTATCTCTTCCCTTCATTATTATTATTTTGGCTAATTTATCAATTTGGATGTTGATTCATTTATGTTCTAACCTTTATTGTCCTAATATGTGTATGTAAAGCTGTTTTATCTAAGTACCTCTTCACCTGCACCCCTAGGTTTTGGTATGTAGTTTGCTTTAATACGTAGTTTTTTCAACAGGATTTAGTTCTAAATAATTGTATTCTTTGGTCCAATGGTTATTAAGAAAGTGTTTGTTTTTTTCTTCACTTCTAACTGAGAGTGGCTTTTGCTAAATGTATTGATTTTTTTTTTCTTTTTTTTGGCTGCGCTTAGTTCCCTGACCCGGGCTCTGAGCAGTAAAAATACAGAGTCCTAACCACTGGACCACCGTGCGTGCTTGTCCAACTCTTTGCAACCCCCATGGACTGTAGCCCACCAGGCTCCTCTGTCAATGGAATTTTCCAGGCAAGAATACTAGAGTGGGTTGCCATTTCCTCCTCCAGGGGAATCCTCCTGATCCAGAGATCAAACCTGCATCTCCTGTGTCTCCTGCATTGGCAGGTGGACTCTTTACCACCAAGCCACCTGGGAAGTTTCCTAAATGTATTGACTTCTCTATCAACTGTACTGTGGTTCCAAAGTGCAATCTGTAAGATACAAAATGATGTGAGATGTGCTGGTGCTTCATGGCTTAGTACTTGATCCACTTTGGGAGGGAGAGAGGAAAGGAATGGAGAGAGAGAAGGAAGGAAAGATTAGGAGAAACAGAGAAAAAGGCAGCATACCAGTGCCTGGAAGAATCTATTCTGTAATTGCTGGATGCAGAATTTTCTATGTGTGCATTGCTTAAAATTGCTACTGTTGCTTTTTGAATATTCCACATCTTTCTCATTCTTGGACTATTTATTTCTTAACATGGTTTAGAGAGTGTTTTCAAGTTTCCTGTTCTGCTGGTAAGATATTCCATTATTCCTGTAACTCTACCAGTTTTCCTTTGAGACCGTGATATGAACTGATTGTGTGTCGGGAAGTCGAGCGATGCGCTGGGTGGATTGAACCCCCTACTATGTAGCATCTATGTCACTAGGTGGTAGCTTTTTTACTCCTTGATGTCTACTTTGTTTTATTTATCTTTCAAAAGGTTTTTTTTTGGACAGTGGACCATTTTTAAAATCTTTATTGAATTTGCTACAATATTGCTTCTGATTTACATTTTGGCCTTGAGGCATGTGAGATCTTGGCTCCCTGACTAGGGATAAACCTGTATCCTCTGCACTGGAAGGCTGAATCTTAGCCACTGGACCACCAGGGAAGCCCCTCCTACTTTGTTTTAGATTCATCAGGCTGTGCCAGGTTTATTTTCCGCCTAGGATTTTTCTTGTATACATGTTTTCCATCCTTCTGTTTTCAGCACTTTTACTTCCTTATGCTTTAGGTGTGTCTCTTATAAATAACATATGTCAGGATACTGTTTTAAACCCAGAGTGAGCAATTTCACCTAATTAATGGCTATTGTGAGTGCTGATCTATTTTCACTTGTTACCTCAATTTTTATTTTTATTTTTGTCCTGCTCTATTTTTTTCAGTCTTACTCCCTTTTTCTCTCTACTAATTTGAAATGTGTATAGTATTTTTATTCATTTGTTAGTTATCCTTGAAATTTACCCAGGCATATTTAACCTAAGCCTAAAACTGAATAATTTAACACATTTCTAGAACATTGAAAAGATGTTAGTATCACCCACCTCCTGATTTACATACTATTGTTTTCCAGTATTTAATCTTTTTAAATGAACCTCACAGTTTAGGGGCGGGGTCATATAGCCTGATTATTTGTTTGGATTCATGAACAAGATGTTGGTTTCTCTGTTCACCAGTTCCTGCCCCCTAAGCTGCCCACCAGCATCATTTCTCTTCCTCCTTTAGAACTGTGTTTGGCTCAACTCTCTTCATTTCTGTTTGTTTGTTTGTTTGTTTGTTTGTTTTTTTATTTTTTTTTATTCTACTTTACAATACTGCATTGGTTTTGCCATAATTTGACATGAATCAGCCACATGTGTACATGTGCTCCCAATCCTGAAACCCCCTCCCACCTAACTTGACAAGGAACATCTGATGGATCCTTTCTTCTTTTTCAAAACTGAGCTGCTCACTAATTTAGTTTTCTTATAAGAAATATAGCATAGTTTTATAATTAATTAAATATTTGGACAACTTATTGAGATTATCCTAAATTTAGTTTAATTCTGAAGAATAAATATTTTCACAATATTTTATCTTCCCATCCAAGGTCATAGGATATTGCCCTCATATCTGTTTATTTATTAGTATGCACATATTCCCATCACTGATGCAATGGACATGAACTTGGGCAAATTCATGAAGATGGTTAGGGACAGGGAGGCCTGGCATGCTGTAGGCCATGGGGTCATAAAGAGTCAGACTTGACTGGGCAACTGAACAGCATTAACAATTCCCCCACACATATACCTACACACAAACACATGAACAGATGTAGATATATAGATATATCTAAGTAGAGTTTTAGAGACTTCTTCCACTAACACATTTTTGCTTACTTTTTGATATATATTTTTTTTTCTGTTGATTCTATATTTTTTTATTTTTTACTTTATTTTATTCTACTTTACAATACTGTATTGGTTTTGCCATAATTTGACATGAATCAGCCACATGTGTACATATGCTCCCAATCCTGAAACCCTCTCCCACCTCCCACCCCATATCATCTCTCTAGATCATCCCATGCACTAGCCCCAAGCATCCTGTATCCTGTATCGAACATAAACTGGCACTTCATTTCTTACATGATAGTATACATGTTTCAATGCCATTCTCCCAAATCATCCCACCCTCTCCCTCTCCCACAGAGTCCAAAAGTCCGTTCTATACTCTGTGTCTCTTTTGCTGTCTCACATACAGGGTCATCATTACTATCTTTCTAAATTCCATATATATGTGTCAGTATACTGTATTGGTGTTTTTCTTTCTGGCTTACTTCATTCACTCTGTATAATCGGCTCCAGTTTCATTCATCTCATTGATACATATTTTTAAAACTTTGGCTGCTATGGCAAACACATGATCTTTTTGTTTACATTTTCTAAGTAGTTATTGTTGCTCTGTGGCTACTGTTGTTTCGTCTCCAATTCCAGTAAGTCATGTCCTTTCCTTTTATGACCTCATGGACTGTAGCCTGCCAGGCTCCTATGCCCATGGGACTTTCCAGGCAGGGATACCAGAATTGGTTGCCATTTTTCTTCTCCAGGTGATCTTCTCAATCCAGGGACAGAACCCACATCTCCTGCACTGGCAGACAGTTTCTTCACTGCTGAACCACCTGGGAAGCTATTGCTACTCTATAGGAAAGCCTTTAGTTTTCTATTTATTTTATAGCTCTAAGCCTTACCACATTTCATTGTTAGCTCAAACTAATTTTTCCTTTGATTCATTGAGTTTATAGATGAAATCTTATCATCTGTAAGCAATAGTATTTTGTCACTTTCTTTATAAAATTTATATCCCTAAGTTTTCATTATCCTATTTCATCAGTTAGAACTTCAGAAACTTGCTGAATAATAGCAGTCATAGCCAATATCTCTTTTTTTCCCAGAATTTATCAGGTATGCCTCTGGAGTTGTGTAGTCATTCAAGGTAGTACAGTAAGCATAGAAAACAAGATGTTATCCATAGTCCTATTTCATTCCAAAGTTTCCTTTCACTTTAGTCCATTTTAATAACAAACAGATTTGAGCTTTATGAGATGCATATTAGCATCTATAATTCTTTTTTCCCTTCCCTTTTGATCTTTTGATGGGACACATTATATTTATTGCTTTTGTAATGGTGAGCCCATTTTGCACACCTGGAGTAAACTTTATTTGGCCATGATGTATCATTCTTTTGATATATTACAGACTTTGATTTGTTAAAATTTTACTTGGCATTTTTGCAGTTGTATTTATAAATGTGGTTATTCTGTAATGTGTGCATAGGCATATGTGTTTGTATCATGAATGTTTTTTTACTAATTATGGTGTCAAGTTCATGCCAGCTACAGAAAATGTGTGTGCTAAAAATATTATCTTTTTCTATGATCTGGAACAATTTAGATTGCATGCAAATGTAGCATCCCTGGAAGATTTACCAGATCAACCCACAATCACCCAGATTGTGTAACATGTGTCAATTATTCCAGCATTAAAAGTAACTTTCTCCCTATAATCCACTAAGAATGTATCAAGTCACCGCTATGCTAGATGCAGGAGGGAGACCTTGGAAGTGGTTAGAGTAGGTCTGTAACAAAAAGATGGTCTACAGTACAAAGCAATTACTTCCAAGCCTCAAAATGTGGAGCATACTAAGCATTTCATTGAAATTAAAAAAAAAAAAAAAAAAAACGAATGATAACTGTCTTGCTCTACTTGGCTTGGAAAGTTTTCTGTCGTTCCTTGTGTAGTTTTGTTTTGTTTTGTTTTTTTTCCCATTTTGTTTTTCTCTGAATGAGGAGGGATTTAGTCTTAATCTCAGGATAGCCTAGCTGAGAAGTTCTGAGAGCACCTTAGCTGTAAGTATGAACTACTATTTGGAATATTGACTTCTCTGCTAGAAGCACTGGTGAGCATTCTGGCAGAAATGAGAAAGCACATCAGGAATATAACGTTAGAAGGGAAGATTAGAGTCAGATGCCCAGGGAAATTGCAATATGTACAATTCTTCCAACAATCTATTTTCATCCATAGGTGTTTTAATGAAAACCACCAGCCTACTAATGTCTAATGCCAAAGGTTCAAATAGATCACTTGCAGTCTCCCTTCTAATTTTTGACCCTATGAGCCTTTGAGTATCTAAAGCCCCATAATGTCTCTTGGCTTCTGGAGTTGAGCATGATTTGGTCCAGGACTTCAGTAAAGAAATGATTTTCAGGTTAGCCTATCAAATCTATTTTATCACTTAATCATGAATTTCCCACCCTTAGGAACCAACAACAACAGTGGTTTGTGTCAGTCACATTAGAGAAAGGCGCATCTATATCTTATGAGTCTATTAAAAATCACCTAAGTTAAGACACTGAAAGTGCCATTAAGTCATTTTTCCATCTCTCAGAACCTGGCAAGAGATTGTTCCCCATGGTGCATTTTCCTGCTTCTCTTGCAGCCAGGTTTTAAACATCTTAAGCTATAACGCTACTTTCCCTTCACCTGAGAGTGACTATACTGCCTCATAAATCTCTTAGGTCGAAATTCTTTCCAACATAACTCCAGGTCCCTTGTGATGGATTTTTCCCTACCCCTGGGAGGCCCTGTAGTTTTGTCAACTGTTAATGGAAAGAAAGCAGGAATTGACTTGTACAAACATCAGAAACTGAGTTTGTTGCTATCCTTTGTTTAATTTCTTAGCTGTAAATAGAAAATTTTAGATCTTATGGAATGCATCACTGAGCTATCCTGCAGGAAATCTCATATATCAGTTAGTCAAGAATTTCTGTTAAGCATCACAAGAGTGGGGAATTTTGGACATTTTAATCAACCTTGTAAACCAAGCATCTGAAAGAGTCCCTGGCAAATAGTAGATGCCTGATAGGTATGTGCTAAATGCCAGGATATATAAATGGATTGCTGTGTGTCTGGTACAATATTATGCCCAATGGGGATGCTAACAAAAGAAATCTATAACTCCTGCCCCACAGAAAACTATGAAGGAGGCAAGATTTTTCCTGGAGACTAAGCAGTCTGTAAGTGAAAATAGTTATACCACGACTCTGAAGTTCTCGAGATGAGGGTATGATGTCAATGGATGGGTCCTAACAGATCCTGGTTGGTGGATAGGTTTAAATCACAAGGAGAGAAGGACAATCCCTGGACTCTCTTCTTTCCATTTGTTCCCTTACTTCTGAACATATCTCCGACACCTGTGAATTTGCCTACCTCCATTAAGTCACAGTTCCTGAGAATCTGGTTTTATAACCTATGATTGCAAAGACATTTGTCTTTGCTGAAATAAAATCACAACAAAAAACCCAGCTGGTAGGTCAATAGAAGCAAGGCTGTTCTGACTGAAACAAGCTAGAGGGCCTCTATGAGGCACCCTGAGCAGATACCTGGGGTTTCAAGGGCTGCCTAAGGGAGTCCAGGGACCACTACCACCCACAGGCAGACAAGAGACCCTGTTCTCTCTCCATTGTTCTCCTTACACACATCTTTGCAGCCATGCCTAAGCAGTCCTTCACAAGGACCATTTTCTATGAACATGTTGTAATCCAGCACCTGAAAGAAAGCACAGAGAATTTGCCTTCAGCTTTTGCTGTTTGTGCAGATTATGTACTTTGCGTGTATGTGTTTTTCCAATTCAAAACTGAATAAATAGTGCACAGACAGTAATAGCACCATGCAACAAGGGAAGCACAGAGCCCTTGAACTATAACTTTCTTTTGTGCCAGAACAGCACAGTATTGTAGGACTGGTCCTTTGAACAGACTATGAAAGTGATTGCTCATATGGTGGATGTGATTAGGGCACTCTCAGAATCTATCCATTGCCTTAAATTGCCTCCTGCCTCAGTTTGTCCTAAAACTGAGACCTTGCACATTAGACATCAGTTTTTGTAAACTCCATTATTTAGAAAGTATTTTCAGAAAAAGTTAGGCTAAAATTTTATTCTCTAATAATTTTGTCTTGAACGAGTTTATTAACTAAATTGTGCAGTCAGTGAAGAGGGATCTAAAATCAAACAAACAAAAAATCCGATTCCCTTTATTATGATCTACAGTGCGTTCCCCTGGAATTTACTTGTTGAAGTCCTAATAATCAACATGATTATATCTGGAGATATGACTATTAAAGAATTAATCAAGATTAAATAGATCATAAATTTGGTCTCTATCCCAATATGACTGATGTCTTTATGGGAGGAAAATGAGACACCAGGAGTGTACAGAGGAAAGCCCATATGAGGACACAATGATAAAGCAGTTAACTGCAAGTCAAAGAAAAAGGACTTAGGAGAACTTATTCAAACTATAGACATCTTGACTGGGGGCTTCCAGACTCCCATAACTGAAAATACATTTCTATTGTTTAAGCAACCCAGTGGTATTTTGTTTTGGCTACCCTAGCAAACTAAAGTGAAATTCCCTGGTGGTTTAGCTGGTAAGAATCGGCCTGTAATGCAGGCAACCCAGGTTCAATCCCTGGGTCAGGAAGATCCCCTAGAGTAGGAAATGGCAGCCCGCTCCAGTATTCTCGCTTGGAAATTCCATGGATAGAGGAGCTTGGCAGGTTATAGTCCACTGGGTCACAAGAGATGGACACAGTGAAGCAACTAACACTAATGGACATTTTCAGTTTCTTTTCAATACAGTAGTGTTACCAGTCTTTAGTGTGGAACTTCCTTTAACAAGTCTCACTATGTCAACCCCCTTTCCCCACAAAAAAATACAGAAAAACAGGGATAAGCAGTTGTTCCTGGAGTTCCCTTTATTTACCCTCATGGCAGCTCCTAATATACTAGGTTGAAGATATCTTGGCCATTAACTTGGTTGCCCAGAAAAATGGAGATTGTTGGTGGGACAAGTTGTGTGTTGTGTGTTTGCGGCACAATGCCCATCATATGGTTACACATTCAGTTTTTTAAAACATGGTGAATTTAATCAAATAATGTAGGAGAAGATAATAACGTAGATTTTAGATAAATATTCTAGATCATGATTTTTCTATGAAGAGCCCATAGACTATTAAAATTGTCATACATATTTATTTGCTGTGTTAATATCTTACTATTTCATCAAACAGCAGGTCTGAAATTAGAGAAGTTTCTACCAGCTAAATGATGGGGCTACATTTACAGTTGTGTCTATCAAACAGCTGTGTTCCTGTAAACATGCATATCTCTTCCACCTTCCATACAAAACTTGCTTCCATGTTACGTCAGTGGTTAAAATCTGCAGTGCCATTCTACAGCTTCCAGAGGAACATTCTATGTCTCTGTATTGGCAGACGTATTAGTCATGGCATTCCCTACATAGTTTTCCTTGCGTGGCTGTCCCACAGTCATCATGCCTCCTTCTTAGAACATATCACATTAAACTCTCAAGAAATGCACCATTCCCCTTCCTTTGTTCACCTAGAAAACTCAATTCTTATTTTAAAACTCAGTGAAGTTAAAGTCGCTCAGTCACGTCCAACTCTTTGTCACCCCATGGACTATACAGTCCTTGTAATTCTCCAGGCCAGAATACTGGAGTGGGTAGCCTTTCCCTTCTCCAGAGGATCTTCCCAACCCAGGGATTGAACCCTAAAACTCAGTACCAAAGTAATATTTTTTGTGAAAGCTTGAGAATGATGCAGTTATTTCCATTATTTTCCATAGTACTCTGAATAGTCACTGAATATACACTCCCCACACTGTGTTATAATTTCATACAAATTCCTATCATGCAAAGTGCCAAGAAGTGCCAATAACAATATACCATCACTTACTAAGAAACAATTGTCAGGTAATTTAGTAGAAGAAAATGCTGCTGCTGCTGCTGCTAAGTCGCTTCAGTCGTGTCCAACTTTGTGAGACCCCATAGATGGCAGCCCACCAGGCTCCACTGTCACTGGGACTCTCCAGGAAAGAACACTGGAGTGGGTTGCCATTTCCTTCTCCAGTGCATGAAAGTGAAAAGTGAAAGTGAAGTCATTCAGTTGTGTGCAACTCCCAGCAACCCCATGGGCTGCAGCCCACCAGACTCCTCCATCCATGGGATTCTCCAGGCAAGAGTACTTGAGAAGGGTGCCATTGCCTTCTTGCCCCCAAATCTATTGATAGCATAACCTTTGGTCTATTCTCTCTACTGCCTCCAAATGTTTCTTCCCTAGAACAGATAATATGCTGATTCTCCTCTGTTAGGTGTGACATCAGGAAACCAGGCAAGAGTACTTGAGAAGGTGCCATTGCCTTCTTGCCCCCAAATCTATTGATAGCATAACCTTTGGTCTATTCTCTCTACTGCCTCCAAATGTTTCTTCCCTAGAACAGATAATATGCTGATTCTCCTCTGTTAGGTGTGACATCAGGAAGACTGAAACTAGCCTGGCTTTGAGATGCACAGAAAACCTAATATATTGCAAGATTTTCATCTTTGTAACAGACATTTTGATCTTAGATAAGTTGGTTTTTTTCCATTGTAACATTAGTTCATTTCCTTCTTTCCTCCAGTTCTGTACTTCTCCACCCCATGATAACTGGAGAGAATATTCTATAGATTTCACAAACAATATAGGACTTTCCTGGTAGCTCAGCTTGTAAAGAATCTGCCTGCAATGCAGGAGACCTTTGTTTGCTCCCTGGGACAGGAAGATACACTGGAGAAGGGATAGGCTACTCACTCTGGTGTTCTTGGGCTCCCTCATGACTCAGCTGGTAAAGAATGCCTGCAGTGCAGGATACCTGGGTTTAATCTCTGCATTTGAAAGATCCCCTGGAGAAGAGAACAGCTACCCACTCCAGTATTCTAAATTGGAGAAGTCCATGGACTATTCCATGTGGTCACAAAGAGTAGGACACAACTGAGCAACTTTCACTTTCACAAACAATATGCATGCCAGAGATGATGTTCACTCTCAATTCAAAGACACTTATTCTCAACAGGTCACCAAAGTACTTTACCTCTGTGTTATGGGTTAGCTACCTAGGACATAAACTGTCTGCCCTGGAAAATTCTGAGATGTACAACATGTTACTGATATCCTGGACTCCAATATATTGCCTAAATTCATGCAAAATTTCCTAAATATCCAATATGAATATATCATATTAGAACTAAAACTGTATGAAACCTGCTGGGGTCCAATCTAAGCAGAGTCCAGGGATACCCTCAGGATGAATGGCATTGGCAAAAGATTGACATGGGGAGACCAAGCTTCAGTGAGCGAGGCCCATAACTTTATTTTCAAAAAGAGCTTTTATACCCTGACTTGTACATAGAGGAAAATGAAAGATGCAAAGTCATGCAGACTCAGCTCAAACATTCCAGCAGTTTTGCGCTTACCAAAGCAGGATTTTTTTCTGCATACCATTCCCATAAAAGAGGGTCTTATGTTGTGTACATTATCTTCTGGCCTTGGAGGCCTGTTGACATTTTATGATCCTTTTTTGATAAAGGTTGATCAACCAGAAAACTTGTTTTCCCTTGAAGTGTTTTTTCTTTATACTTCTAATCTGTGTCAGCCTCAGAATGTACTAAACAGAGTTACATTCTCATGGAGCAAAGGTGCAGTGGGTTACAACAACAAAAAAAGAATTTATTAGCTCAAAGGTCTGATGTGGTTAATACCAAGGATAGTATTTGTTTTTCTCACATTCCAAGTATATTAACTAATGCACTCCCAGTCACACAATGGATAAGGGATATGGGAACTTGGTAGCAAGCATTGGCTCAACAATGAACCCCTTCATCAGTATTATACTAATAAAACTTTTTCACCCCTCGAAGGGCTCTATATTTTTAGAATGCTTAGGCTTCCCCTGTCATGGTTTGTAAACAATCATATGGATTTTTGCAAGAGTCTGGATAAACCTGCCAAGCAAGCTAGAATGCTAAGAAGGGGTTTGAATTGAAATGCTCCTTTCATGCCCAGGAGACTTATCAACTAGAGCCCTAAGTTTATTTTCTCCAGAGTAAGATGGTCAGGTATAGCCCCCTGTTAATGTCAGAAGAGTTGGTGAAAGGCATCATAATATAGTATACAGTAGACAGACAGATTTTGGTTTGGGGTAGATGCTCTAGCAAGTCCAGAGAGTCCCTTGAGTCCTGATCCACATTGCCTGTCAGGTCTCCTCCACATGACCTTGTCATGGGTGGGATTTCCCGTGCTGGCTCTTGGCAGAAACCTACGTATTAAATATAGAGATATTATAGGAAAATGTCTCAAGACAATAGAGAATATGATGCAATTAACAGCAATCCTAATCACAAGTAAGTCAATTCAGCTCGTATCAGTTCAGTTCAGTTCAGCTGCTCAGTCGTGTCCAACTCTTTGTAACCCCATGAGTCGCAGCACATGAGGCCTCCCTGTCCATCACTAACTCCCAGAGTTCACTCAGACTCACGTTCATTGAGTCAGTGATGCCATCCAGCCATCTCATCCTCGGTCGTCCCCTTCTCCTGCCCCCAGTCCCTCCCAGCATCAGAGTCTTTTCCAATGAGTCAACCCTTCACATGAGGTGGCCAAAGTACTAGAGTTTCAGCTTTAGCATCATTCCCTCCAAAGAAATCCCAGGGCTGATCTCCTTCAGAATGGACTGGTTGGATCTCCTTGCAGTCCAAGGGACACACAAGAGTCTTCTCCAACACCACAGTTCAAAAGCATCAATTCTTCGGCACTCAGCCTTCTTCACAGTCCAACTCTCACATCCATACATGACCGCAGGAAAAACCATAGCCTTGACTAGATGGGCCTTTGTTATCAGCTTGTATAGTCACCCCCAAAACTTCATCATCCTGCTCTTGCTCTAATAACTTTTCTCAGTTCTCTTTTTATTGCTGCCTTATGAGGACCCTCAGTCAGACATGTACATGAACATGAGATCTCTGTGCTTCCACACTTTTATTTTCTTTTTAACTTCACCTACAGAATAAGGCCCAATCCCCTTAAGAACTCATTGCCTTCACATTGTGCTCTGAATCCACCTTTTAGGATTGGGACTCCTTAACTCAACCCGAGTCTACCTATACACATATTTTACTCTAACTGGATTCCTTCAACTTCTTGGAACATACATATCTTCATGCCTCTGAGTTTCATTTTATTTCAGCTGTTTCTGCTGTTGAAATGCCCTCCTACACTGGAATCATATAAGTTCATTCTCAAGACCCAGTCCAAATTCCATCCTCATGAATTCTTCACTGCCTTCACAGGCAAAATAACCTGATATTTTCACAGAGGCTTCTTCCTGCTCTCCTCATTTACAGACCCCAGTCTCAATCAAGGTGGTAAGGGCTAAATTTATTTCCTAACTTCCACATTATATTTTCTATCCCTGTAAAATAAAGACTCTTTCAGTTTCATGTGACCTACCAATATTGAATGTAAACACTGAGATTTTCTGAACAATGTCCAACTATTTCATATACTGAAATTTAGAAATATTTAAAGGATTGATAAATTTTACATGTAAAGATATTTTCTGATGACAATCCGAGGAAAGGTAAACACACTTTCAAGAGAACAATACAGTGAATTTTCAAAGAGAAATTTGAAAAGCTAAAGCAAAGGTATTTCCTATTTTTAAGGATGAGATGGACTGTCTTCTTCAGTTTTCAGAAATGAGATCAATACTGTGACTCTTACAAATTGAAGTTTCAAAAAATGTAGGTAATACGAAATTTGCACTTGAACCCACTTGATACAATTGAGAAAAATGTGGTGAATAAGAACAGAGATCATAAGGAAATAAAAATTTTAAAAAAGAAATAGTTTTTATCTCTGACTCTTGAGAAAAGTTATATAGGGAAGAGTTTGCCCATAACTTAGTTAAGGTCAACATTTGTCTGATCTAACCATATATAAGCAAAATTAGTTAAAGGACCCTAAAAAGTGACAACCTTGGGGACCACAGTGACCAAGAGAAAACATACATTCAAGATCACTCTTCAAAGACTCTGAAGAGTTGTTTGGAAAAGAAATTCATTCATCTTCACTAAACCAATATTTTACAAACTTATTTAAACATAGAACACCGTTATTTTTCTGTAAAGTAACCTACACAGCTAAGTTTAGTGTTCGCCTGTCAAGGCTTACCTGATGTTTACTTTAACCATATTGTGTGAGTGTCTGTGTGTGTGTGTGTCTGTGTCTGTGTGTCTGTGTGTGTGTGTGTGTGTGTGTGTGTGTGTATTCTTCCTAAGGAGGTCTGATAAAAGATAAGCAGCTTGAGTTTTCACTCAAGTCCTTATCTTTCTAGTTTAGTGAGACTACTTTAAATTTTCATTAGCTCTTAATCATGCCAAAGACTGAAGGCAAGGAAAAAGAGATAAGAAAATTCAACATCAGAAAAAAGAGAGAAAGAAGAATGGAGTATAAATGTGAAGAAATGCCTGAAAAACCAGATACCAACAGCAGAGCATAAAAAAAAATAATCCTGCCAGATGTAGCCAACTAAAGTCTAACTGAAGTTTCAGCAGCAGGCATTTCATCTATCATATCAAAACATTTTCAATACCATCTACGAATTTTCATTAGCTCTTAATCATGCCAAAGACTGAAGGCAAGGAAAAAGAGATAAGAAAATTCAACATCAGAAAAAAGAGAGAAAGAAGAATGGAGTATAAATGTGAAGAAATGCCTGAAAAACCAGAACCAACAGCAGAGCATAAAAAAAAATAATCCTGCCAGATGTAGCCAACTAAAGTCTAACTGAAGTTTCAGCAGCAGGCATTTCATCTATCATATCAAAACATTTTCAATACCATCTACGAATGCAGCACTAAATTCTAGACTGCCATTAATGTCAACTCATTTATAATTTTGGCCTGCAGTACTACAAAAAGGCAGATGACAGCCTACTATTTCACACCTGCTGTTGAAATGAATAAAAATGACTGAAACCCTTAAGCAGGAAAAAGAGGAAGGGGGAAAATAAAGCCAACAACACTGCACAATAAAGCTGGAGAGAACTCCCTACCTGACTTGTGTTTTGAGGACCAGGCTTTGGCTAATGTGTCCTTCACAGATCTAATAATACTAACAGCAGCCCAGGTGTGGAAACCACCGTGCTTGGGGATGATTTTCTATCTCTTTGATTGGTACTATTTTACCCATTCACTGAACTTCACGACTTATACCTGTTTACACACTCTCTCCTTAGCTTAAATGAGTATGATACACACCTTCTGTAATACTCCTTTGTGAACTTTGTCATATGTGGTCCTGGGAATATTTTGATAGGCCTCTGCCCTCTGAAATGTTGAAACTATTTCTTATGCTTGTCTTGAATTCCCTTTACTATTCTCTCTCTAGAAGTCTGCAGCATATTATGGGCACCATAGCGTGCTGGACATTGTCTTAACATCTGATATTGCTTTCTTTAACCAATCCAATCATAAGTAGAATGCTAAATATAATTTTGAATAATTAGATGCTGTGGTTGCTAATCTTTAGGTTTTCCTGACCTGGCCAATTGTAGTCAGGAAAATATCTAATGCATGCTAAGTCACTTCAGTCGTGTCCGACTCTGTGACCCCATGGACAGCAGCCCCCCAGGCTCCTCTGTCCATAGGATTATCTGTCCAGGCAGTCTGCAAAGTGTGTAGAGAATCTTATTTTTATTATAACATTAAGGTATAATTTGCATTTTTCATTACCTTGATATTTGCACTAACCAAAGTAATAGTGAGTGAAACTGCCAACATATTAGCAAATAATGGGTGATATCTTCATGTTATCAAATAGTTCAAGAATCATATTATTCATTGGTTTGGCCATATAAAGAACAAACACAAGTTTTTAATATATTCATATTCTCTTGATAGAGTACAAGTCCAGATGGTACTGTACAATATAATTGTAGAATTATATTGAATGGAAATTTCCATTAATATTTGATTAAAATCAAAGTCACAAAGCTGAAAACAAGTCCCAAGTATACACAATTCTAAAGGGTAATAACATGTAATGCATATTTTGAAGGATCTAGTTTTCTTCTTTAGAACTTCAGCTTATCTAAAGGAAAGATGAAGAATTCAATGAAATTTACTTAACTGTGACATGTCAGTCTTGGGAGCTAACTATATTACCTTTTATTTTCTTTCTTTCTTGGGTTGGGAGTTTAGTATCCAATTCTTTTTAGAGGCTAGTGATGTCTACCATAACACTGATTCTCATTTCCTGGTTAAACACTTGCTAGGGAATCATTCTTACTGATTTGACCTTAGGCCTTTTTAAGCAAGAGAAAAGAAATTAGAGAGAATCTGTGAACAAAGACAGGGGTAAATCCATGCACTCATATCATTGAAGTAGTAAAGATATTTAAAAAATGAATTTTTCTTGGGAAAACGGAATGTATCAGGCACAGGCAGGCTTGAAATGATTTGCATATATCTCACCCAAAACGTGCGTCTGATACTGGAGGATCTCACAGTGGGAAAATATCTAAAAGGATTCATAAGAGGAAATGATGAGAAGCTCAACCACGAAGTATATTCTCTACATGAGAAAAATTATCTCTTGTAGGATACTCCATGCATCCCTCTAAGCCACGATTTGAATGCACATCATGTAGAGGATCTCTATAGTTTTGCAATTAATTATGAAATACTTGATCTCTTCCACTAATTTCTCAAGAATCAACTCACCAGAGGCGAGAAATAGGAGGCAGAAGTGGATGAGGTGTTGAAAAATAGGCCCATTCACCATCACAAAGTTCTCTAAAGATGAGGGTTGAGTTTTATTTACCAAAAAGTGACCTGTTAGCTCCAGAAAGTAGTCTGTAAGACAGTGCACCATTGAAAGTAATGGTTAGATAACACAAATAAATCTATTTAAAATTTGTGCTCACTCAGATCAGACTTCAATCTATCTTTAGTAAAGTTGGTTTAGCAATTAAACATAAAAGTGCTTACAGTGTGCCACAAATCCTGAGTTCACATAACTTGTTTAAAATATTATTACACCAGGCTTTCAAATATTCTAAATAAATGACAATGTCTCATTGTATATTTTAAGTGAGAAAAGCATACAAAGCAGCATTTTGATATTTATTGTTTTTCATGCAGCCAGTAATATCTTTCTCTGAATCTCACTAATTCCAATTGTATTTTATTTTTCAAGTCAATGAGGTTACAGTGAATGTTTGTACCTGCAAGTAACCAATGTGCTATATTGAACTATGTGCTGTCAGCATCCTCTAATTAAAAAGCATTGGTTTCAAAAATGCTCATTCTTGGCACATTAGAAAAACCTATCAACAAAGCATATGATTTGTAGACTACAGGGGAAAAAAGAGTAACAGTATCATCATCCATCATTACTTGCAGAACATCTATAAGGCAGTCTGGCAACTTTTGTTCAGAGAATGAACAGTAGGATTCCTCAGTCTTTCTGAATCGTCTACCTGTTTTAGGTGGCCTCTTTCTGAAAAAGACAGGTTGCTTTTTAAGCTTCTGCCTTAGAACACAGAAGACTGAGAGGTAAAAACCATGGAATTATAAAGAATTGTAGAAGATATCTTCAAAGCGTTCCAACCTTCATAATCCATAGGTGAATAAATTCTAGAAGAGATAACTTGAATGACAGACTTAATATCCAGAGGACTGTTATTCAGATCTCCTAACTGCAATTTGTGATCCAAACAATTAAAGCATTATTATAGTCAATAAAGCAGAAATAGGTGTCTTTCTGGAACTCTCTTGCTTTTTTGATGATCCATGTAAGAGGGTTCCCTTTTCTCCACATCCTCTCCAGCATTTATTGCTTGTAGACTTTTGGATTACAGCCATTCTGACTGGTGTGAAATGATACCTCATTGTGGTCTTATTTCACTTTGTTCTTGAAAGACAATTTTCTGGTGTTCAGAGTTGGCAACTAGAGACAGGGATGGACCTAGAGACCATCATGCAGAGTGGAGTAAGTCAGAAAGAAAAGCAAATACTGTACATTGATGCATATATGTGGAATACGAGAAAGAAAAGACTGGTGTAGACAATCTTATTTACAGAGCAGAGAGACAGATGTAGAGAACAAATGTATGGACACCAAGGGGGAGAGAGAGTTGGGGTGGATTGGGAGACTGGGATTGACATGTATACACTATTGATTGATACTGTGTTTAACATAACTAATGTTTAACATAACGTAACATAACATAACTCACTGTATAGCACAGGGAACTCTACTCAGTGCTCTGTGGTTATCTAAATAGAAAGAAAATCCAAAAAAGAGGGAATATGTGTCCTGCTGCTGGTGGTGCTAAGTTGCTTCAGTTGTGTCCGACTCTGTGCGATCCCATAGACGGCAGCCCACCAGGCTCCCCCATCCCTGGGCTTCTCCAGGCAAGAACATTGGAGTGGGTTGCCACTTCTTTCTCCAATGCATGAAAGTGAAAGTGAAAGTGAAGTCCTGTCCAACTCTTAGCGACCCCATGGACTGCAGCCTACCAGTCTCCTCCACCCATGGGATTTTCCAGGCAAGAGTACTGGAGTGGGGTGCCATTGCCTTCTCCGGAATATGTGTGCACATATAAACGATTCACTTTGCCATGCAGTAGAAATGAAGGCAGCACTGTAAAGCGACTGTACTACAACAAATTTTTTTTAAAGACACACAAAAAAATTAAGTGGGCAGCTACTTTCTCTTGACACATTGTCATTCTGATGTTTGTTGCTGAGTAAATATCTGCCTTTTTCCTCTGACTACGTATAAGGTCTCCATGAAGTTTACGTTCATCAGCTTGACCACAGCATGTCCGTGAGGCATTCCTGTGTTCATCTCTCCATTCTTTCTGGAACTCTTACTAGAAATGGGTTGAACCTTCTTATTCTGTACTCCACACTCTTAACCAACCTTTTATATTTTCTGTCTCTTTTTCTTTTAATAGTGCAGTCTGGATATTTTCCTCAAAAATATCTTCTACTTAATTTTTTTTCTTCAGCTGTGTCTATTTTGCTATTTTTAATTCTGTTGAGTTTTTCTAACAACTGAAATGTTTTCACTTTTTAAAATTCAAACTTTTTATTTTTTTCTGTTTATTTCTGATAGTCTCTTGTTACTTGCTCATCTTGAAATATTTCTATTTCTTTCATAAATATTTCACAAATTATTTATATCATTTAAGTCCATATTTCTATAAATATTTCCATAAATATTTAGATGTGTATAAGAGACAGGATTAGGAGAAACAGAGAAAAAGGCAGCATACCAGTGCCTGGAAGAATCTATTCTGTAATTGCTGGATGCAGAATTTTCTATGTGTGCATTGCTTAAAATTGCTACTGTTGCTTTTTGAATATTCCACATCTTTCTCATTCTTGGACTATTTATTTCTTAACATGGTTTAGAGAGTGTTTTCAAGTTTCCTGTTCTGCTGGTGAAGATATTCCATTATTCCTGTAACTCTACCAGTTTTCCTTTGAGACCGTGATATGAACTGATTGTGTGTCGGGAAGTCGAGCGATGCGCTGGGTGGATTGAACCCCCTACTATGTAGCATCTATGTCACTAGGTGGTAGCTTTTTTACTCCTTGATGTCTACTTTGTTTTATTTATCTTTCAAAAGGTTTTTTTTTGGACAGTGGACCATTTTTAAAATCTTTATTGAATTTGCTACAATATTGCTTCTGATTTACATTTTGGCCTTGAGGCATGTGAGATCTTGGCTCCCTGACTAGGGATAAACCTGTATCCTCTGCACTGGAAGGCTGAATCTTAGCCACTGGACCACCAGGGAAGCCCCACCAAAGCTATTTTTTTTTCTATTGATTCTCACTCACAAGGACATGAAGTCTTTGTGTGGAAGGAACCTTAACTGTCAGCTCATTGCTTGGTCTTATTTTTTTAATGTTTATATTTTCTGGCTGTGTCAGGTCTTAGTTGTGGCACATGGGATTTTTGCTGCATCATGAAGGGTCTTCTGTTGCCAGGTGAGAACTTAGTTGCCCTGTGAAATGTAGAATCTTAGTTCCCTGACCAGGAATCAAACCTGTGTCCCCTGTATTGCAAGGCAGTTTCTTAACCACTGGACCACCAGAGAAGTCCGTTTGATACTTCATTGTTGTTGTTTAGTCACTAAGTCGTGTCCGGCTCTTTGCAACCCCATGGACTACAGTACTCCAGGTTTCCCTGTCCTTCATCATCTCCCTGAGTTTCCGCAAACTCATGTCCGTTCAGTCAGGGATGCTATCCAACCATCTCATCCTTGGTTGCCCCCTTATCCTCTTGCCTTCAATCTTTCCCAGCATCGGCCTTTTCCAATCTGTTGGCTCTTCACATCAGGTGCTCAAAGTATTCGAGCTTCAGCATCAGTCCTTCCAATGAATATTCTGGGTTGACTTCCTTGAGAATTTCCCGGTTTAATCTTGCAGTCCAAGGGACTCTCAAGAGTCTTCTCCAGCACCACACTTTGAAAGCATTAATTCTCCGATGCTCAGCCTTCTTTATGGTCCAACTCTCTTATATGCTTAAATTAGGAGAGCCTTCCATCCCAGAGCTTTGATTCTATTTCTGCCTGGAGCCAGGGGTCACCACTTACTTGACACTATGTCAGAATCTATAGAACAGTGAGTCTCAAAGTGTGGTCCATAGATCTGCAGATCCACATCGCACTGGCTAAGAAACTGCTGGGGGCCTGGGAATCTGCTTGGTGATGCTAGTCCTTACACTGAGGCCACTTCCATTGAGTATCAGCTGAGAATTAGAGGTTGGGTATCAACTTCACCGGCTTATGTCTCTACCAAAGCTGTGTAACTCACTGTCACTACTGTGGTTGGCATCCTACATCCGTGCAACTCTGCCCCTCCTAGTAGTTCTTCATGGAAAGGCAGTGGTCTTTGGTGATTTTCCTCCACAACCAGCATGTCTCCAGATGTGTCCTAATCCTGGATCTTATTTTGCAGTAAGAGAAATCCTTGGAGCATGTCGTCAACTTTAAAGTCAGAAGGGATGGTCTATCCATTGAGATTTTAATTTCACAAATATAGTTTTTTTACTTTTAAAGTTCTAAGTCCTTCATTTTTAAACACAGTAAGCATGTTTGTCCTGTACCTGTGTCTGACATGTGTGGCCCCAGTTCTGCAGTGTTCGCTCACCTCTACTGAAAGTGAAAGTGGCAGTCACTCGGTCATGTCTAACTCTGCAATGCCATGGACTATACAGTCCATGGAACTCTCCAGGCAAGAAAGCTGGAGTGGGTAGCCATTCCCTTCTCCAGGGGATCTTCTCAACTCAAGGATCAAACTCAGGTCTCCTGCATTGCAGGCTGATTCTTTACCAGCTGAGCCACCCACCCCTGATGACTAGGGCTTGTTTCCTCAAGTGCTTAATCCCAGACTCCAGGTCCACAGCATGATCGGTGAACATTTTCTGAGATCTGTCTTTAACACATTCTTCCAGAGGGGATTTTCATTTGCTCCTGCCAAGAATCAGAGCAGAGGTGAGTGGGATTGCCCAGCCCTGGACACTCCAAACTGAGTGATCCAGGCCCACAAAGGGTGAGGGCTTGGGGTCCAAGTTCAGGCTTGTGACTGCAGGTTCTCTGAGTTGAAGTTGCCCCAAGCTACAGGTCACTTGCAAAATCTAAAGGACAAGAATATTTACTTGCAGGACTACTGTCTCTGTCACTCACTGGTGAAGAGGAAGATTCTTGCTTGAGTCTGTGTCCTCACTCAGAGCCCTCTCGAGGAATTTTTTGACACACAGGTGGCCTTCATACCTCTGAACCACAGAGTTGGGTAGGGGGTGGAGTGTCATTGTTATTGATGGTGATGACAGTGTCCACATTACTCGTGCTGTCGGTGGTGGTGATGTTGGTGGTGGCGGTATGGGAGAGGTTATGATCAGGAATCAGTCAGCTTTTCCTGTAAAGAGCAAATAAAAGCTATTTTAGGCTTTGCAGATCATATGGCCTCTTATTACAGGTGTTTAACTGCTCTTTTAGTGCAGAACAGTTAGAGGCATATGTAAATGAATGAATGTGGATGGGGTTCAATAGAACTGTATTTATGGATACTAACAGGCTTCCCTAATGACTCAGGTGGTAAAGAATCTGCCTGCAGTGCAGGATATCTGGGTTCAGTCCCTGGGTCGGGAAGATCCCCTGGAGAAGTAAATGGCTACCCACTCTAGAATTCTTGCCTGGAGAATCCCATGGACAGAGGAGTTTTTAATTTTTCAGTTTTCATGTATCATGGAATATACTTCTTATCTTCAGTCATTTAAAGATGTATAAAATCTTTCTTGCTTGTGGGTTGAATTTGTCTAATGGGGTATAGTTTGCCAACTCCTGTTGATGATAGTGGTGGTGGTAATGTGATGATGATGGCGATGATGGTAATGATGGTGGAGATGGTGGTGGTGGTGATGATGTGATGGTGGTGGTGATGGTGATGATGGTAATGATGGTGGAGATGGTGGTGGTGATTGTAGTGATGGTGATGATGGTGGAGATGGTGGTGATGGTGATGATGGTAATGATGGTGGAGATGGTGGTGGTGATTGTGGTGATGGTGATGATGGTAGAGATGGTGGTGATGGTGATGATGGTAATGATGGTGGAGATGGTGGTGGTTATAGTGATGATGATGATGGTGGAGATGGTGGTGGTGGTGATGATGGCGATGATGGTGGAGATGGTGGTGGTGGTGATGGTGGAGATGATGGTGATGGTGATTATAGTGATGATGATGATGGTGGAGATGGTGGTGGTGGTGATGATGGTGATGATGGTGGAGATGGTGGTGGTGGTGATTATAGTGATGATGATGATGGTGGAGATGGTGGTGGTGGTGGTGATGATGGTGGAGATGATGGTGATGTTGATGATGGTAATGATGGTGGAGATGGTGGTGGTGGTGATGGTGGAGCTGGTAATGATAGTGGTGAGGGTGATGGTAATGATGGTAGTAATGGTGATGGTGGTGATTAAAAGCTAGAGGTGGTGAAGGTAGACATGGAGGTACTATTGGAAAGGAAGACTCTTCCCACAACATCTTCCTTAAGACTGAGATAGAGACCCACAGAGCTAAAGGAAGTTAGCACAACTTTCACAGACAGCAGAGTCCTTGATACACAGGTTCACACACTTCCGATATCACAGCATTTCCTCTCCACAGTCATGAATCAGGCTCAGCTTCCTGTGCTCTTCCCAGAGGTGCTGTGACAGAGCCTGGCTCCCCACAGGAGTCTGAATCAGCTGTATGAGCAGGAAGTCCCCAGCCACCCTAAGTCATGAGTTGGGTGATGCAGCATTTTGCAATTGTAATGTGCCATTTAAACGTTAAATAACAATAACCGATCTGGTTCTAATGCTTTATTAACTTTCTCCACTGCCAAATCACAGGCTTTTTTGTATGTTTATGCTAAAGGCAGATTTTAATTGTTTTAATGAGGATTTGCAAGCAGATCTCTTCTCTCAACACTTGGGCATTGGTGAGAATGCATCTATTATTTGCTTAGCAGGAGGGAAGTATTACTGTTGACACAAGAGGCGTCTGACAGTGTTGGGGTTTAGGGAAGACCCCACACCTGGTGCCCTCCTAACACTTTGCTGATTGAGCTGTGTGAGGGCAGATTGTGTGAGGAGCAATCCAGGCCTGTCACAGGGCCCAGCATCATGCTAAACGAATCTGCTAATTAGTTTTGTTTTCCCCATTGACTGCCTAGTTAGTTGGCTCTGTTCTCCTTTGATTCAAAGATGCTGCTCTAAAGGTAGTTTTACATGTTAAATGTGACTCTTGCTGCACAAAATCTGGCACAGATAAGGGTTCTTAATCAGCCACAGAGGCACAGACATCAAGTACTACTCTGCGAAATTCCTTCCTCCCCCAATAGACACACATTAACAGTGCAGATGATGGGGATGGAGGAGTGAGTGAGAGGAGGTGGGGAGATAGATTTTTTTCCAAAATCTAGAATTGTGTACAGGCTCAGAGAAAAAGACAACTCATAAGAAGACGGTTTAGTTCTTCACTTGTGTTTACTTCATTGCTCATACCTCTGGAAATTATTACACTTAACAACTCTAGCTCCCAAAACTTTGTTTAGGTTTTTTATCTTCTGAGTTACTTCCTCAGAGCAAAACATTTATGAAATATTGGAAACAAGGTTGAGAGAAACACAACCTGGAATATGTAATCCCAGTTTCTCCATGGAGAGGTCCATGTATAATTCTGCCATATTCATAATAAAGGGTCCTGGTGGTGCGCATGAGTGGTGGGGCCAGATGCAGACAGAGCTCAGCATCGCTCAGACCCTGTTTCTGGTGAGGGAGATGGAGGCTGGGGTCGCAGGACAGACTGCCTTGTTCTGAGGCCCCTGCTGCGTTGGGGTAGGAGCTTTCTGTCCAATGAGGAGGCAGGCACAGCCCGAAGCGTGCCCTCCATCAGCAGGTCACGTGGCCTGTCTGCCCCGGGGCTGTCTTTGGCCCGGCTGAGATGGGGGAGACCCTGTCTCTGCTCTCCACACTCCTAGGGCATCCGTCACTCCATGTTCTGGGGCCGTACGTGAAATGCCTTTCCTGCACTCCAGAGGCACAGACTGAGAGTTCATTTTGCTTTGTTCTGTTTTGAAGACATTTCCATTCTGACTTGGTTACCCTTGTGGTTCAAACGGTCAAGAATCTGCCTGCAGTGCATGTAACCCAGGTTGATCCCTGGATCGGGAAGATCCGCTAGAGAAGGAAATGGCAACCCACTCCAGTATTCCTGGCTGGAAAACTCCATGGACAGAGGAACCTGGCGGGCTACAGTCCATGGGGTCACAAAGAGTCGGACAGGACTGAGCGACTAATGCAGTCAGCTCCATTCTGACTGTGCATTTGCCAGAAAAAGAAAGCTCTATTGTATTAACAACTCAACAGGAGAGGTACAGTCGTAATTAATCCAGTATTACATAAGATCTCAAGGAGAAAAACCGTCCCTCCAACAAAATGCCATGCCGCCACTCAACGGATGACCCCTCGGCCAGGAGGAACAAAGCGCTGACACGGATTCACTGTGCACCCTGAACACACAACAATCGGTGAGAGAAGCCCAGCGCAGAGACCACACGCGCGATTCTTTTCATGTGGAACATCCAGAGTAATCAGACCCATACACACAGCAGGCAGACTGGCAGCTGCCAGGGCCCGGGTGAGAGGGCAGTGCTTGCTGTGTAACAAGTGATGGAAATATTCTGGGATTGGATGGGGGGAGACTGCACACCGCTGTGGGTATGCTACAGCCCTGGGAACTGCACACTTTAAAAGTCAGGCGGGGCCTTCTGTGTTGCTTAGGAATCCACCTTGCAATGCGGAGAGTGTGGGTTCAATCTCTGGCCGGGGAACTGAGATTCCACAAGCTGCGGAGCAGCTAAGCCCATGTGCCGCAGCTACTGAGCCCACACTCCGGAGCCTGTGCGCCACAACTAGAGAGTGCGGGCACTGCGACGGAAGAGCCCACAAGACACAGCCAAGATCCCTCGGGCTGCAGCTGAGACCTCGTGGAGACGAATAAATAAATTAATATTTTAAAATTCGTTTTAAAAATAAAAAAGTCAGGTGAACATTATGATGCTGGTGCGTGTGTGCTAGGTCATGTCCAACTCTCTGCAACCCCATGGGCTCCTCTGTCCATGGGATTTTCCCAGCAAGAATACTGAGGCAGGTTGCCATTTCCTTCTCCAGGGGGTCTTCCTGACCCAGGGATCTTCCAGACCCAGGGACCAAACCTGTGTCTCTAGATTATATCCCAACAATGTTGTTATCTTTTAATGAATGAAGTTACTGACTAAAACGAAAGAACAACAGAACTGGGATCTTCCTGAAACAGCACACACCCCTCAGCTGTGAGGGCTGACAGAGAGGTCCGCAGTCTGACAAGCTTCCCCAGTTTTCTGGGTGACACGTGGGTGTCACTCCAGCTGAGCAAGGAGATGTACACCTTGGAGTCAGACGTACCTGGTTCGAATCCCACCTGTTTCTCTTCTTGGCTGGAGCATCTTTTCTTTTTTTCTTTGCTTAACACACTGTCTAGGTTTGTCACCACTTTCCTGCCAGGAAGCAATCATCTTCTAATTTCATGGCTGCAGTCACCATCCACAGTGATTTTACAGCCCAAGAAGAGGAAACCTGTCACTGCTTCCACCTTTGCCCCTCCTATCTGCCGTGATGTGATGGGACCATGATGGCTACTCCATTTCTTTGAGGGATTCCTGCCCACAGTAGTAGATATAATGGTCATCTGAGTTAAATTCACCCATTCCAGTCCATTTTAGTTCACTGATTCCTAGAATGTCGACGTTCGCTCTTGCCATCTCTTGTTTGACCACTTCCAATTTGCCTTGATTCATGGACCTGACATTCCAGGTTCCTATGCAATATTACTCTTTACAGCATCAGACCTTGCTTCTATTACCAGTCACATCCACAGCTGGGTATTGTTTTTGCTTTGGCTCCATCCCTTCATTCTTTCTAGTTATTTTTCCACTGATCTCCAGTAGCACATTGGGCATCTAATGACCTGGGGAGTTCCTCTTTCAGTATCCTATCATTTTGCCTTTTCATACTGTTCATGGGGTTTTCAAGGCAAGAACACTGAAGTGGTTCGCCATTCCCTTCTCCAGTAGACCACATTCTGTCAGACCTCTCCACCATGACCCGCCCATCGTGGGTTGCCCCGTGGGCATGACTTGGTTTCATTGAGCTAGACAAGGCTGTGGTCCTAGTGTGATTAGACTGACTAGTTTTCTGTGAGTATGGTTTCAGTGTGTCTGCCCTCTGATGACCTGTTGCAACACCTACCATCTCATCTCACATGCTAGTAAAGTAATGCTCAAAATTCTCCAAGCCAGGCTTCAGCAATACGTGAACCATGAACTTCCTGATGTTCAAGCTGGTTTTAGAAAAGGCAGAGGAACCAGAGATCAAATGTCAAGATCTGCTGGATCATCGAAAAAGCAAGAGAGTTCCAGAAAAACATCAATTTCTGCTTTATTGACTATGCCAAAGCCTTTGACTGTGTGAATTACAATAAACTTTGGAAAATTCTGAAAGAGATGGGAATACCAGACCACCTGACCTGCCTCTTGAGAAATCTATATGCAGGTCAGGAAGCAACAGTTAGAACTGGACATGGAACAACAGACTGGTTCCAAATAGGAAATGGAGTACATCAAGGCTGTATATTGTCACCCTGCTTTTTTAACTTCTGTGCAGAGTACATCATGAGAAACGCTGGACTGGAAGAAACACAAGCTGGAATCAAGATAGCCGGGAGAAATATCAATCACTTCAGATATGCAGATGACACCACCATTATGGCAGAAAGTGAAGAGGAACTGAAAAGCCTCTTGATGAAAGTGAAAGAGGAAAGCGAAAAAGTTGGTTTAAAGCTCAACATTCAGAAAACGAAGACCATGGCATCCGGTCCCATCACTTCATGGGAAATAGATGGGGAAACAGTGGAAACAGTGTCAGACTTTGTTTTGGGGGGCTCTAAAATCACTGCAGATGGTGATTGCAGCCATGAAATTAAAAGACACTTAAGGGAATGGCAATCCACTCCAGTACTATTGCCTGGAAAATCCCATGAACAGAGGAGCCTGGTAGGCTACAGTCCATGGGGTCACAAAGAGTCGGACACGACTGAGCGATTTCACTTCACTTACTCCTTGGAAGAAAAGTTATGACCAATCTAGATAGTATATTCAAAAGCAGAGACATTACTGTGCCAACACAGGTTCGTCTAGTCAAGGCTATGGTTTTCCCAGTGGTCATGTATGGATTTGAGAGTTGGACTGTGAAGAAGGCTGAGCGCCGAAGAATTGATGCTTTTGAACTGTGGTGTTGGAGAAGACTCTTGACAGTCCCTTGGACCGCAGGGAGATCCAACCAGTCCATTCTGAAGGAGATCAACCCTGGAATTTCCTTGGAAGGAATGATGCTAAAGCTGAAACTCCAGTACTTTGGCCACCTCATGCGAAGAGTTGACTCAATGGAAAAGACTCTGATGCTGGGAAGGATCGGGGGCAGGAGGAGAAGGGGACAACAGAGGATGAGATGGCTGGATGGCATCACTGACTTGATGGACGCGAGTCTGAGTGAACTCCGGGAGTTGGTGATGGACAGGGAGGCCTGGCATGCTGCAGTTCATGGCGTTGCAGAGAGTTGGACACGACTGAGCGACTGAAATGAACTGAACTGAACTGATGGGACCAGATGCCATGACCTAAGGGTATTTTTAATATTTAATTTTAGGTCAGTTTCTTCCTTCACCCTCATCAAGAGGTTCTTTAGCTCTCTTTGCTTTCTGCCATTAGAGTGGTATTATCCACATATCTGAGGCTGTTGATAATCCTCCCAGTAATTCACTGGAGAGCATTCCTAAAAAGTGCAAAATAGCCCTTGTGGTGGTGTTTGTTCGGATCTGAGTCAGTAGCTCCAGGTGGTCAAGACTCTGCCTTCCTGACTGAGCCCAGAAGGTGCTGATGCTGCAGGTCCTCAGTCGGCTCTGGGTGCTGGAAAAGTAAGCTGTACCTGCCTCCAAATGCCACGACTTCAACTGACTTCAGGGTTGGTGCAAGGCAAGGAGATCCCTAGGTAGAGTTAGTCCAATCCTGTAACCCTTGACACTGTTACTTTTGACAGACATTCACTGAACACTGGCTGTATACCAGGGCAAGAACAAGGAGGAAACAGTGGTCCTTTTGTCTCAGGCTCTGGGTAGGGCAGGGCTGAGGAGGCGGTGATGTTGAGTAGCAGTCACATTGGCAGAGAAGGATACACCAGGAGCTGTAGGAGAAACCGGAGCCCAGCGGCCAGGAACCCACCAGAAAAGGGAGGGTCCCACTGGCTACACTGGAACACGGGACTCCGTCCAAGAAGAGGAGTTTAAACAAATGCAACCATATGCCATTTGTAAGACACTCACTGCAGATCCTGGCAGAAGGAGCTGAGTCTGAGAAGCCAATCTGAGCTTCAGGAAGGTTTTTCTGGGCTTGGAGGTACATCCAGCCCTGCACAAGGGGCCCATCAGCTTCTCTGTGGAAGGATGAAGATCAGAGAGGCTGGATGTTTGGAAACACCTGGAGGAGCTGGGAAGGTGACCAAGTGTGGAGGTGACACTCACATGCAGGCTGTGCTTCACAGGTGCTCAGAATTCCTGGTTTTAGTTCGTGGTTGTTACTGGGCCCCAGGGCCGAGGGCTTAGAGGCCCAGGAACAGACCTGGCACTGTGTTCTGGCCTCTCTCACATGTGCCACGGTGTCAAGCTGGTGACACCCACACCTCTCAGTGCATACCCTGCCCTTGACCAGTCATCTGTCGACGTGATTAAACTGCTGTTTTCCCTTTAATCTCAAGGGTGTCTTCTTTCTCTCCTTTGCTCAGTGTGAAATTTTAGATTCCTGTGCATGTGCATGCTCAGGCGCTTCAGTTGTATCCAACTCCTTGTGACCCCATGGACTGTAGCCCCTCAGGCTCCTCTGTCCATGGGATTCTCCAGGCAAGAATACTGGAGTGGGTTACCATTCCCTTCTCCAGGGGATCTTCCCGACCCAGAGATTGAACCTGAGTCTCTTACGTTTCCAGCATTGGCAGACAGGTTCTTTACCACTAGTGCCACCTTAGATTCCTGTAGCTACCTCCAAACAAAGCAGTGATAATGTAAGATAATCCTTAAATCTCTTAGAAAGCCATAACAGCAAAGGCCTCAAGATGGAATGTTGCTACATAATAGTTATTAACTTGCAAAGAGGAAAAGCTGTCGCCCCAAAATCGTAAACTTTGGTGTCTCCTTCTTAACATATGAAACTCTAGAAAGGAACTGGAGGGAAATAGTCTAGAAGAATTCTTAATTGTATACCAGATGCACAGGTGTTTCTTTAAGCCAAGCACCACTGAAGCAGGGAAATTTTCAGTCTACTTCCTGGGACTCTGATGAAGCCCAGTGTGAGTGTCAGAATAATTCTAACGTGTGTAGAACATACTAACATATGTGTGTAAGATTTCCTCCGCTGGGAGCTTAGTCCATGTACAGCACTAACATGCAGGTCTTCTTATTATTTATCTTCTAAATCTATGTGGGGCATTTTTATTTTTGTTTTTATCATACAAAGGCATTTTATGGTAAGTTATAAGCAAAAGCAACTTAGTTCTTCAGAAAAAAGAAAAGATAAAATAGTTCAATATTTAAGATATACTAGACAAAACATCTGAAAATATAAAGATAAAAATACATTACTCAAAATTTTTAATTTATTAGTATATAAAGCTGTTAAATCCCTCTAGTCAAAATTTCATTCACAAGAGGTTGTAGGTTGGTTGCTTGCTGAAAATCTATTTGAAAAGATCAAAAGCTGAAATAATTCTTTATTCCTTTGTTCCATTAGTACTAAGTCACAAGATCTTTGTAAGTCAGCCCTTTCTTCCTTGGTGCAAGTTTTTCTGCTGGGAGGAGGAGCCTGCGAGAGTTGAATGAATGGCCCCACTCACCCCGCGGTCGAGGCTGGTGTAGGTGGGCTTCCTATGGGTTTCAGGAGTCAGCTGAAATCCTGGGGTTCTCTGGGGCAGCAGTGGCCCTAATTCCTGCACAGCCTCCTTCACTGGGAAGCAGAGTCTGTCCAAAAATGTTCAGGGTCTGTCTATGCCTCCCTCTGGCCACTGCGCACACCAAGCCTGTCTAAACCATCAGGGTAAGTGGGCTCAGATCAGTGACTGTTCACCCCAGCGACCAGGGACACACTGGAACAATCAGGGTCTGACTGATGAGTTTTTCAGGTGTGATTTCCTGGCCTCATCTCTGTTTCTTCCTCCTCCAGGAGAAATGGGCCCCGTAAGGCAAGCGTGACCCTCGAGTCCAGCCCGCCAGCCCAACGACCAGCCGGGAGGACAGCACCATGGCTGGAGTCGTGGAGCAGAAGAGCGGGCTGGTGCGCAGCAAGCTCGGCGAGGCCGGCAAGAGGAACGGCCTCATCAACACCAGGAGCCTGGTGGCCGAGAGCCGGGATGGCCTGGTGTCCGTGTACCCCGCTCCCCAGTACCAGAGCTGCCGGGTGGTGGGCAGCGTGGCGCCGGCCGGCCCAGACGGCGCCAGGAATGAGCCACTCCAACAGCTGCTGGACCCCAGCACGCTCCAGCAGTCAGTGGAGTCCCGCTACCGGCCCAACCTCATCCTCTACTCGGAGAGTGTGCTGCGTCCCTGGGGGGATGGCGTGGCAGCTGACTGCTGTGAGACCACCTTCATCGAGGACCGCTCGCCCATCAAGGAGAGCCTGGAGTACCCCGATGGCAAGTTCATTGACCTCTCGCCCGAAGACATCAAGATCCACACGCTGTCCTATGACGTGGAGGAGGAGGAGGAGTTCCAGGAGCTGGAGGTCAGAGAGTATGTTTGTCACGGGCCGTCGGGAGTGGGATGTGGGGCTCTGGGGGGATGAGAGCCAGGCAGGCGCAGGATATAAGCCAGTGAGCAAAAGTGCAAGGAAACCACAGCCTCCTGGGCGCCCTTCACTCAGAATCTGTGTGAGAGATACAGGGATAGAGAAGAGGTGAGGTCTGGGTCCTAGGGCTTCAGCGGGGATTCTGCTTAGGGGACACAAGGTCGAGGCCATCAGGATGGGACTAAGACGTGTTTAAGGGTTGGCCGTGCTGGCAGCTCAGGGGGCTGGAGGTTTCTGCTGACTGCCTGGCCACAGGAGAGAGTGCTGTGCTGTGCAAAGTGGCTTAGTTGTGTACGATTCTATGGATGGTAGCCCTCCAGGCTCCTCTGTCCAAGGGATTCTCCAGAAAAGAATACTGGAGTAGGTTGCCTTGCCCTCATCCAGGGACTCTTCTTGACCCAGGGAACAGTGGCCACTGGCCAAAGCCCCTAGGAGAAGGAGGTTCCTCGAGAGCCTGGAAGTGCACACTTGGGGACAGTTTGGGATTTTTGGCCGCCACATGTGGTTTCCTTAATTTGACCTTCTGGAGTGTTTACTAAGGATTGTTGGAACAGCTGAAACCTAAAACCGCTGGAAGAAATAGTTGAAATTGATAGCATAAGGGGCAGGCAAGCTGAATTATTGTGGAGTCCCGTCTCCCGTAGGGCAGGCTCGGGCATCAGATCACACTCTTAGAAACATGCATGTTGGCCATGGTGTGCCACACAGTTGCCCCCGTGGCAGGGTGAGAGCAACGCCACAGGAGTCTGAGCCCAGGAGACCAGCACCCAGGCTGGGGGCAGTCATCTCATGGCTGTAGGGATGGCTGGAAGAAGGCTGCCCCACTGGGCTGGCCAGGTTCCCCTACTGGCCTGAGCCTGAGAATGCCGGCTGGCCACTGGCCCGGAGACAGGACCACACACCTGTCATCACGTGGCAGCCACGTGAGTCCAGCAAGCCAGAGCTCTTCAAGTCTGTGCATGGAGCACACGTTACATCTGACTGTCCCAGGCAAGTCATGTGGCCAAGACCGAAGGTGGTGTGCAAGGGGCTGCTCAGGGTGACGGGACAGGAGCCTCTCAACCGGCAGCCAAGACGGCAGCAGCCCCCGCGAGCAGGGTGCAGACCACTCGGCATCACTCTTCAGTGTCACACTGAATGGCATGAGCACAGCCGTGCTCCTATCGTGAATGAAGCAAAAAACTCAGTCCACACTGACCTGAGGCTCTTCCCAGGAAGCAGCTCTTCTTCGGACAAGAGAGAAAACGTGGTTTTGCATCCTTGGAGAATGCCGTAGCATCGCTGGGTCTACAGCAGAGCGATTCTGTTTCCAGGAAATCGCAGTTTGCATAGAGCTTTGCCCAGGTAGGAGCAGGGTCTGTCGCAGGAGCCTCCCCTCTGCCCTCATCTCCTGCCTGATCAGGCTCGCCCTGCACTTACAGCAGTGTGGTCCTAGTGCAGATAGGTCTGCTGGCCGGGCACACATCTGCTGAAGCTCGCATGGCTGCATCCTCTGAGGTCTGGGGTCAGCGGTGTTAGCAAGCAGATCTGTAGCTGATTTGTAAGCATTCCACAGAGGGGCCTCGGTCACAGCATCTGCCCTGCACTGTCTCACAATGGAGAGTCATCCTGGGGGGTTCTGGAGGTGCACAAGGATGGAGGGTGGCCAAGCAGGCAACCTCAGGGGCTCTGGGGATCCTCCAGGTGTGTGACCACCAGGCTGGGGCCCTGCAGCCCTGGGGCCTCCTCCTGGTTCCTGGACACAACAGCTACACCTCATCTCCAGGACCCCAACTGCTGGAAATCACATTTCCTTGTCACACAGAAAAATGTAAACTGAGAGATGCAGGCACACCTAATAAAACAGTTCTGCAAAATGTCAAATTCAGGTTTAAAGCTGTGAAAAGACGTGGCTGCAGGTCAGGACTGGAGGGCCTTGCCGAATGGTGAAAGGCTGATTGCCGCTGCTTTGACAAAGCCAAGTCTGCGCGTCCATCAGAGAGCCCGTGGAATGTCATCACTGGGAACCAGGGACGCAGGAGCAAAGGAGAAGGAGAGGCACATTTTTGGAGCATCTTCCCTCCCGCCTCTCACCATCCTGTCTGACCCCAGAGCCTGCAGGCGGCAGGCTCTGTCCCTGACACTGCATGTGGGAGGCAGAAGCTTGGAGGCGCCTCTGCTGGCTCCAGACGCCTGTGTTCTGACAACGATGCTGTGTGGTCCCCAAACAGCTGTTTTGTATACAGCCACCTCCTCACGTCTGAGCCCTCAGCTGGACCTCTCTCCTGTGAAAAACCACAAGTCCCAGAAACCTGTCGGGAGAGATAGGATTTCACACTACAGGTAGCACCTGCAGAGGCTTCTTCACACACAAGAGCTGGGAGGATGCTCAAACACTGGACGAGAACCCCAAAGCGAGACTGAGAAAGAACAACAAAAATAGAAAAGGGGACCCAGAGGAAACAGAAATCACTCAGGAAAAAAGCAGGCAGTGTTCTGAACACCAGCTCATGTCCCATGAAGCTGTGAGAGGCTGGTCTGGGGTGGGGCGAGGAAGCAGGATGCAGTTTGGTTGGTTTGCCTGTCTGCCCTGGGCTGGACCCTCACACACAGTGATGACAGAGGTGGTGAGTGGGGCTCCTCCCTTCACTCCTGGTTCAGGGGCAGAGCTCAGACTCTCCAATGAATGACCAAGCTCTTCAGGCTCTTTATCAGATATAGAAAGTAGCCTTTGTCAAGATGTGGTTGAACAGGGTTTTTTAATACAAAAAACAGGTGTTTAACTTTGCCAAATGTCCATTTTGATCATCGTGTGTGTTGGGGGTTGTCTTTACCCTATTGATATGACCTATTACATTAATTGATTTCATATACTAAGCTATCCTTTACATTTGGGGATAAATTGGCCATTTGCACCTCTTGATTGCTGGATTCAACGTGCAAACAACTTGGTAAGGATTTTTATCTCTGTGTCCATGAAGACCCTTGGTCCTTGTCAACTGCAGCTTTCTTTCCTTGTGTCTCTCTGTGGTTTTGATGTCAGGGTGACACTGGCCGCAAAGGATGAGTTGGGAAGTGTTCCTTCCTCTTCTGTCTGAAAGATGCTGCCCTGCACTGGGACTTTTTCTGCTCAGTCATTCATATTCACAGTGAAGCCACCTGGGCCCAGGCTCGTTTTTGTGAGAAGATTTTTTTTACTACTGATCAGACCTGATTTCCTTATGATTTGAAAGAAAATCTTTAAGTTTTTCTTTCATCTTGACTCAGCTTTAGTAATTTGTGCCACTCTAGGGATTTTCCCCTTTTATCTTAGTTACCTAACTTGTCAGCATAACGTTGTCCATAATAGTGCACTTAAATCCTCTTGCTTTCTGCACAGTTGATAATGTTTCCTCTTTTTCCTGCCTAATTTGGTGATTTTTCCATTTTTTCCTTGCTCAGCCTAGCCAAAGGGTCATAAATTCTGATGATCTTTTCAAATATCTGTCATCTGGTTCCACTGATTTGTCCTTCGTTTCAGTTTTCCGTTTCAGTGATTTTCGCTTAGATATTTCTGATATCGTCCTGTGTTCTATAGTCTAAATTTGCTCTTCTTTATCTAGTTTCTTTAGGCTGGAGCTTATTTATCCCTTTGAGATCTTTCTTCCTGTATAATATATGTATTGAAAGCTGTAACTTTCAAACACTATCTCAACTGCCTCCTATAAATTGTGATATGTTGTGTTTTTATTTCCTGTTTAGTTCAAACTAGGATGTGAGGAGAGCTTCCCAGGCACTGTGGTCCTCTCCCTGCCAGGAGCTCCTTGTTGAAGTCCTGGGTCATCCAGCTCTCGGCCACGTGGCCCAAACAGATTAGAGCCATAAGTTGGGAGAACTGCAAGCTTTCCTATTTGTGGCTGAGAATGGAGCTTCCACCCTGTGCTCCCCAGTCAGCTCAGCTCCATCTAGCAGCAGAGAATGTGGTCTCCAAGGGGAGCCCCTCCCTAGCAGAAATACTTCATAGCCAAGCAGGTGATGGGTCTGGATGAGCTCAGGGCAAGAACAACCAGACTCACACTATTCTTTTTTTGTGTGTACTTCATGATTTTGTTTATAATATTCTTTTTTAATCAATGTATTTATTTTAATTGGAGGCTAATTGCAATTTACAATATTGTAGTGGCTTTTGCCATACATTGACATGAGTCAGCCATGGGAGTACATGTGTCCCCCATCCCGAACCCCCTCCCACCTCCCTCCCCATCCCATCCCTCAGGGTTGTCCCAGGGCACCGGCTTTGAGTGCCCTGTTTCGTGTGTCAAACTTGGACTGGTCATCTATTTCACATATGTAATATACATGTTTCAATGTTATTCTCTCAAATCATCCCACCCTCGCCTTCTCCCACAGAGTCCATGTTCTTTATATCTGTGTCTCCTTTGCTGTCTTGCATACATTTACAGACTCACACTACTCTGACTCAGGATTCAGCAGTGGTTGTAAGCAAACACCCCTCCATTTATCACTGACCCGGGGTCGTTACTGAGCCCTCCAAGAAGGCTGTTTTGAAAATTCTCTTCAGTCATTCCTCAGGGACAGGATCTGCCTGCCTCCTGGCTCTGTCATACCAGAAGTCTTACAGGATATTATCTGAAGTGCTACGTGGGTTTTCCAGCAGGCACTAGATGTGGACAAAGAATATGTCCACAGATTGCTTGTGCTTAGGTTAAGAATCTTAATCAAGTTAATTATCTTTAAATAATCTGACATATATCCACTTAAAGCACTAGGAAATTCAATTACTCATTTTCCTCCCTTGAAACAGTATGTTCAGTTCAGTTCAGTCACTCAGTTGTGTCTGACTCTTTTCCACCCCATGGATCGCAGCACGCCAGGCCTCCCTGTCCATCACCAACTCCCGGAGTTCACTCAAACTCATGTCCATTGAGTCAGTGATGCCGTCCAACCATCTCATCCTCTGTCGTCCCCTTCTCCATCTGCCTTCAATCTTCCCATAAATAAATAAATATATTTGGACATCCCAGTTTCTTATGGCTCTAAGTGTGGATCATTCACCCTTAGATGAATGATCTGAAAATCATTCAAAATGATCAGGAAATCTGTCTTAACCCTCCGTATAGTCACATCTGATCTAGCGCTGTCCAACCTGCAGCAAACTCCTCTTTCTGCAAACAGGCCTATGTGAATAACTTCCTATCTGGAAATTAAATTTACCTTTATGGAATAAATATTTTGAGGGCATCCTACATACTGACAATTTCCAAAGACGAATTCAAAAATATCATGTGCAATGTAAGCATGATCGGAATAGTAGTGTGCCACTTACCATTTTCATTTTCTGTGTCAAGGGAAACTCTCATTTAAATGTGGGACTCGCAGCATGTTTCTTAAAAAGTAAAAATCAATATCTTTATATTCTCATCTTACATTTGCCAGTAAAAGGCACTGGAGTGTGTAATTATAGCCGTTTGATGAGAGGAGAATCTCTGAGATAATAAATCCATCTGTCATAAGAACACAAGGGGATCGTTCATCATGTTCCTCTGAAATACTTTACGATAAGCAGGATTGGGGCATCAGATTGAATTTGTACGCCAAGGAAATAAAACCTTTTTACTTTTCCAGGCTCACACTGATCAGATCTCTTATCCATGGTTCCTGAGCCCCTGCTCAGAGTCACAGTTGGGAGAAAAGTGTTTATCTGTTTTGACAAAGGGAGAATGTTTCATCATCATAAGACTAGGGTTATTCTGGGGCTTCCCTGGTGGTCCAGTGACTAAGGCTTCACGCTCGCAGTGCAGGGGGCCAGAGGTTAATCCCTGGTCAGGGAATTAGATCCCGTATGCCGCACTGAAGTTCAAAGATCCCACATGCTACAATTAAGACCCAGATCAGCCAAATAAAATTGTTTTAAAAAGACTACAGCTATTGCCAGGAGTAATATCAACAACTTCAGATATGCAAATGATACCACTCTAATGGCAGAAAGTGAAGAAGAACTAAAGATCCTCTTGATGAAGGTGAAAGAAGGGAGTGGAAAACTGGCTTAAAACTCAACATTCAAAAAACTAAGATAATGGCATCCAGTCCCATCACTTCCTGGCAAATAGAAGGGGAAAAAGTAGAAGCAGAGACAGATTTTATTTTCTTGGGCTCCAAAATCACTGTGGATGGTGACTGCAGCCATGAAATTAAAAGACACTAGCTCATTGGAAGGAAAGCTATGACAAACTTAGCATGTTAAAAAGCAAAGACATCGCTTTGCTGACAAAGGTCCATATAGTCAAAGCTACAGTTTTTCTAGTAGTCACTTATGAATATGAGAGTTGGACGACAAAGACGGCTGAGCACCAAAAAAGTGATGCTTTCTAATTGTGGTGTTCGAGAAGACTCCTGAACAAGAATTGGACAGCAAGAAGATCAAACCAGTCAATCCTAAATGAAATCAACCCTGAATATTCATTGGAAGGACTGATGCTGAAGGTGAAGCTCCAAAACTTTTACCTGATGCAAAGAGCCAGCTCATTAGAAAAGACCCTGATGCTGGGAAAGATCAAAGGCAGGTGGAGAAGAGGGTGACAGAGGATGAGATAGTTAGATGGCATCACCGATTCAATGGACATGCATTTGAGCAAATCCCGGGATATGGTGAAGACAGGGAAGCCTGGTGTGCTGCAGTCTATGGGGTTACAAAGAGTCAGACACGATTTAGCAACTGAACAACAATTCTAAGGAAATCAGCTTTCATAAGATTACAGATAGCTGTGAGTCAAACACTAATACAATAAACATGATTTGAATGACAGTGAAAGAAGAGTCCGTGACTTTGGTGAATCTCTTTCATACTCAGTTTGAACAAACACCAGTAAAATTTGATTCTAAACCACATTGGAGTTTAATAAAATTTCTCCAAACTTAACCAAAGGTCCACATATTTTAAGCAATATTCATGTAACAAAACCCAGTACCAAGAGCATCCTTTGTGGTCCGAGAGACAGATTTGCTCAATGCTTCATGAAACGTCTCTCCTCAATGCAAGCCCTTAACGCCCATGTTCAGTGACCACCGTGAATGCAGAAAACACTCGTCACAGCCTGGAGCCCTGGGGAGGCCATTTAACCTTGGCCCATGTTGATAAAAACCTCATAATTAGAAGAGGAAAGTGATCATAAGCATTCAAGTGTGTTAGAAGAAGCGCATCCTTTGAATTTAAAGTTTTGGTGATGACAGCGTGCCCCACCCTTTTTTGGCTGGATTGCAAGGCATGCAGAACTTCCCAGACAGAGATCAAACTCATGCCTCCTGCAGTGGAAGCTCAGAGTCTTCCCCCGGACCACCAGGGAAGTCTGACAATGCCCTTTTTAGGGGAATGATGTGAAGCATCACCCTTATATCAGGGTCTGTTCAGCTTTTTGTCCATTGTGCTTCTGCGGAACAATGGAAGAAAACCACAGAAATCAAGCATGAGCCCAGCTTCATGATTGCTGATATTTTCTCCTCCCCCACCCCCCGCCCCGTGCAATCCATTTCACAGCATTTCCTAAAAAGATAAGGAAAAGCTCACAGGGCTGACATACAGATGGTTGTTCACAGACATATGAATTCTGCGATACAAACCAACGCAGGGGAAATAGTGCAGGTGGCTGGCCCTCGTGTGCTGGAGTTATGCTAGATTTCTGTAACAAGAGGCATTTGGCCAGTGCAAGGATCATCAGATCATTCAGACTATTAGCAGGTGAGAGAGACTCCATCCTTATGGACAAAGAGCCCGCATGTTGTCCTTGTGTTCCCAGACATTGGGTCCGTGGTGCTCATACTCATCTGGAGGAAACAGACACAGAGAAGGCAAGAGAGAAGCCTCACTGTGCAAAGTGCTGAGGGTCCCTGTCGGGCTGGTCTCCAGGGAGGGTGCTGTCCCCATTCGGAATTGGGATGGTCCCACCTTGGCTGTCCTGGATGGCAGCTGAGGGCCCCAGAAGGAAGGCTCTTTTCTCCTTGATAATGAAAACCACACCACATATCACGCCCCTGTCACCAGAGAAATGTGAAACTGAGTTAGGAAAATAGCCTCTGTTCAGTTAAAAAACAAATCCACGCAGCAAGAGGTGCACGCTGCTGATGGCAGTGTTCATAGGAAAACATAGGAAAATGTCCCCTTGCATGGTTCACCCAAGGTGCCCATAGATATCCACCTGATATCTGTCAGCGAAACATCCGCCAGCCTGCAGTGGTGCTGAGCAGACGAGTCATCAGAAACCTCAAGCCTGGAAAAGTGAGAACCACCAGGGGGTCTGGGGGATGGCCAGTGTCCTCAAACAGGTAGAACCTGAGAAGTTGGAGGACACTCCTCAGAGTGGAGAGAAGTATGTTTAGAAACAGAACATGTTGCTTGGAACCGTAACCTTACATAAGACACTGCCCACGGAGGTCTACACCGTGAACTACAGCTTCAAGAAGGATTTAGCAGAAAAGCAGTGGTGTTTTGGGGAGGCTTGGTGGAGGAGGGTCCGGGTTGTGAAGGAGGAGCAGCTGTAACTTGAGGTCAGATCCCAGAGGACGGTGGTCTTTCCAGCTCATCATCCAGTGCTCTGCTGGCCCAGGCTGGGTGAAGTCTGCAGACGTTTCAGCATGGCATTGGGTGGATTTCCCTCTTGTGTTCCTTCTAGGAAATAGGAGGAAGATCTAGCTTTCAATAGGTTAGCCAATTCCTGAGTCTCCTCTTCTGGTCCTTTTGCTTTTATCCCTTTTGAAATGTCAGTAAGCAGCAGATCACCCAAACAGAATTAATTAAAGTGCAGACACTCGAGGGTCCTGTGAGCAGTCCCCTCCCCTATCACCTCACCTCTCATTCATTCCTCCCACCTCCAGACTCCTGATTCCCTCAACTTCCCAGCCCCCCACATGGCTTTGAAGCTCCTCCTGCACCCAGAGTATTCTCTCCTCCCCTTCACTGAGCTAGTTTCTCGCCAGCATCCAGGTCACAGTGTTCGTACCCCAGCTGACAAAGTCTCTGTGTTTTGGCTTGTTTATTTTCTGTCACACTGGACACTGCCAAGCCACCTTAAGTTGAGTTTCCCAGAAGTGATCAGTGATGTGAGAACTGATGAGCACCTGGTTTACTGGGAAATGCCCCCTGAAGACCAGCCAGTCAGCAGGGGGAGCAAGATGAGAGGCACCCAGGAGGGATGGGCTTCAAAGCACAGAGGCGCCCGGCCTGGCCATGGGACCAGGGATGTGGGCAGTGTCCCCATGGACACTGTGGACGGAGCAGGCCATGGGAGTCGAGTGTAGCCTCCAAGGTGAGGACCAGAAGCAAAGTTCCTGGATACATCCCCAACTCAGCACTGAGTGGGCACCTGATGACCCGTTGCGCTGATCAGTCTATCAGTGAATAAACAACTCTGTTCTAGGGCCTCCAGGTCAATGTCATCCTTTTTTATCGTCAAAATGCAGCCAGACTCTCCCTGAGTGAGCACCCAGGCTCCTTGAGATTTATGCTCCTGGTGAGCGTTTATGTGACCTGGACTTTGTTTAATGGGATGCTTTAAAAAGTCTGCAAAGTCAACCACGGGACAGACGCGAGAACAGCGCTCCACAGGGCCTGCGGTGGCCCCAGGGGCTCCTGGCAGCAATCGGCTTGGTGCTGAGACACAAGAGCAGACTGTGTTTCCCGCGAACCACAAAAACAGAGACAGGCTCCAGACAAGGAGTAAGGAGAAAGCAGAACATGAAGACTGTTGTTGGCATTTCATTAGAGAAGACAGAAATCCCAAGGTCGTTCTAGCTAATAGACCTTCCCCGTGACTGCAGAGGAAAGAAGAGAGAGTAGGGGGGCCCCACCAACCCCACTCAGCCCCTTGCCCATCCTTAGAGTGTCCATGGGATTGAGAATATCGAAGCCTTGTGGTCCCTCTGGAGTGGACGGAGTCAGAGATGCGTTTGGACAAGCTCGGCATGGCCACCAGGCCACTGTCCCCTGCAGAAGTTTGTCCATCTTGGAACAAGTTGAAGAGCCTTGTGGAGGCTGAAGAACCCAGGAGAATTGAAGACAGAGAACAGAATGAATGACGGTGGGCTTGTCGTTGCTGTCGTTGCCACATATTTGCTGAAGTAGACATTGGTCCAGAGGTAGGTATCAGGGCAGACAACTTGGGACATTCCTGACATGTGACGGTGGAGAGACGCCCCCAAGACAGAATCCCCATGACTCCCCATCCAAACACCTCTCTGGAGCCCAGCAGCCTCTGTATTGGTAGGTCCCGGCTATCTAGGGTGGGGCCTGGGCATCTGCATTTCTGACAACTTACAGCGAGGTTGATGCTGCTGCCCCTGGACCACACTGTGAGCAGTGAGGGCAGACAGCATCAGTGTTCAGTGGTCCAGGCAGCTCCTAAGCCACTTCATGGAGAAGCTACAAGAAGGTTTCTCTCGCTAAAGAGGGGCTGCCCCCAGTGCCCCCTTGGGATGCCTGAGGACCCCTCTCTTCTTCTAAGGAGGCCCTTAACCCATCGAAGGGCTCAGCCCTTGAGCCCCCTGCCCCAGGACCCTGTTCTTCCCAGTAAGACATCATTTGACCCTCCTCATCATCCTGGTCGCTCTGGATCCTTCTTGAGATGAGGTGAGTAGATCACCCAGAGTTGATCTGCACAGTGTGGGGAAGACTGGAGCTCCTGCCCCTCCTTCGAGAACCTCCCTCCCCGAGGCCTGCTGGTGCTGCCAGGCCTTTGGCGATCAGGTGGCACCAGCCTCACTCACTGCCTTTGCCCAGGCACTTCCTCCCCAGGCTCTTTCCACGAGTCCTCGCTGCCTCATGCTTAGCCTCAGGAGGGAGTGAGGATGGCTAAGAATCCTCTCCATGTGTCTTCTAGAAACGTAGCAACGAACTGATGCGGCCTCACAGAGGAGGCAGGTGAGCTCCTTGCTGAGCGGATACTGGCAGCTCACGCAGGGTCCTGGCATCAGGCAGTGTCCACTGGAGGTCAGTGTCTTCCTAGGGGCTCACGGCTCTGTCCTCTGTTCCAGCTGGAACTGCCCATCACCCTCCCTGTAACCGCCCACCTCCCGCCTGCTGTCCTTACATGGGCTGGGGATAGGTGTGAGAATGTCAGACTCCTGGCAGACAGCAGAATGTGAGACAAGAGGCTGACCTCTAATCCACCAGCTCTGAGTCCCTTCTCACAATACCCGGGGTCCAGCTGGCGGGCAGGACGTCTGCATTTGGGAGGCAAAAGCTAAGGGAAGGGTGCCAGGGACTTGGAGGAGAGTGTGGAAGGAGCCAGCTGCCACATCAAAGAGAGAACAGATGCCTCCCCAAATAGGAGATACAAATGGCAAATAAGCACACAGAGATGTCCACATCACCACCTCCGGAGAAGTGCAAACTAAAGCCAGCACAAGTGAGCCCTGCACAGAGCGTCGGAGGGCGGGCCGCCGGGAACCGACCCGAGCGCCGTGAGGATGCAGAAGCCTCTCGGCTTCCCCGGAAGACAGCTGATCGCTTTCCTGTAAAGTTAAACACCGTGTGACCCAGCAACCCATCCCTGGTATTTAAAGACACGGATTCTATGTTCAAGCAGAAACTTGCACGAGTGCATCTCAGCCTTTATTAGTAAGAACGAGAAACTGAAAGTAAAAAGCCTTCGGTGGATGAACGGATGAACACACAGCGGCCCTTCCTTACCGTGGAGAACCACTCAGGAATAAAACGGAGTGAACTGCTGACACTCCCGGCAGCCTGGGGGACCCTTGGAGTCTGGTGCTGAGGGGGCTGGTCAGGGGTCTCGCCCCGAGCAGGGCTGTATCCTAGTTTAGGCTCTGGGCCACGCTTATGTAAGAGGTGCGGTCACGGATGTAGGGATGCGTTCTATCTTTGCAGTCCCTACAGGAACTCTGTTCTAGTTTCGACACTTTTATGTGAGTCTAAAATTGTTTCAAAGAGTGTGTGTGTGTGTCTGTTTGTGTGTGTATACACATAGACATCTCTGTGACCTAGACTTAGTTGAAGAGTTTTTAGATGTGACCTCATACACAGACACAGTGAGTAAAATAACTTATGCATATACATACATATACATACTGTACAAGGCCATCTTTAATGAATTTTAATATTCTATAATCTTTAAACTAACTAAAATACATTTTAAATACATGCATTCCTTTCAATAAAATGAAGCATTTCAAGACAGTAAAGAAACTTGGGAAATGAGTGATTTTTTTGTTTTATTTTTTAATTGAAGGATAATGGCTTTACAGAATTTTGTTGGTTTCTGCAAAACATCAATGTGAATCAGCCATTGTTGTTCAATCACTCAGTCATGTCTGACTCTTTGCAACCCCATGGACTGTAGCACACCAGGCTTCCCTGTCCTTCACCATCTCCCAGAGCTTACTCTAACTCATGCCCATTGAGTCACTGATGCCATCCAGCCATCTCATCCTGTCGTCCCCTTCTCCTCCTGCCTTCAGTCTTTCCCAGCATCAGAGTCTGGGGAAGTATACATACGTCCCCTCCCTCTTGAACCTCCCTCTGGTAAACTGATGACTTTGAACAGCCCAGCCAGTGACTTGATATACGGCCATAGGTTTACTGTGATGGGATCTTGCACAGAGGCATCCCTTGTAAAATGCTCTCATTTTACAAAGTAGGGAGCCCACCTCTGCCACAGGCACATGCAAACACGCGGGGCAGTGGCCACGCTCAGTGGCAAGGGGGTGAGGTACACCAGGTAGGCAGGCCCTGGGGTCTCTGCCCTTAGACAGACAGCTTTCTTATTGCTGCAGAGGTGGGGCATGGAGCTCTGAGGACCTCACCCTGCACAGGGGCTGGCATCCTTGGCTGTCCCCATGGCTCATTCCCAGGAGGTGTGTGCCCCACCTCTCTGGGCAGACAGACAGACGAGGATGGTGGGATGGATGCATTTCCCCATAGCTCGTTCCCAGGACGTGACCGCTCCAGCAGGGGCCCCGCTCCCTGCCCACCCTCCTCGCCTCTCAGTCGAGGACAGTGTCATCCTCGTGGGCCCAGGTGAGCTGTCTGTCACTGGCCCCGGGGGTGGACGTGCAGCCACCTTCGGCTCGCTGACCCGGCTTTGTTGCAAGAGCCGCCCTGGGCTCCACGCGTCTCCGAGCTCCTGAGAGAGCAGGCGTGTGACACTGACACTGCTAAGTGGCTTCTCTGCAGAAACACGAAAAGGACAAACTTGATGAAATGCCAAATCACAGTGTACAATGAATTATTCATGTGTCATAAAAAGAGTGAATTCGATATTTTTTTCATTTCCCCCCCATAACTCTCACAGTGTTTCCATTAAAGTGTAATGAAAAAAGGGGAAAGTGAATGCAATGCCTAATCCCCAAAAGAAAGAATTCAATTTAAAGTATAATTTTTTTCCTCCTAAAATGGCACGTGTGAGGGATTTTTTGACTTTTTATTTCCGAAATAATTTCAGACAGAAGAATTGCAAAAATGGTATGAAGAATTCCTACAAGCTTGTCACCTGGTTTCCTTTGGTCTTAACCATTTACTGTTGGGTGTGTTAGCCTTCTCTCAATGTGCATATGTTTTCCTGAGCTCTTTGCAAGAAAGTATCAGATAAGATGTCCTTTTACCCCTAAATGGGCAAGGTATGTTTTCTAAAAACAAGTGCAATTATAAAAGTCAGGAAATTAAAATCATTCCAGTCCTGTCATCTCATCTATAGACGTTATGTACATTTTTCCAGTTCTTTCAATATTGTCCTTCTAGCAGAAGGGGAAAAAATCAGACCCAGTTCAGGACCCAATCTTGCATTTTCTTGCTCTTCTCTTTTTATTGTTGTTGTTGTTTAGTTGCTAAGTCGTGTCTGACTCTGCAATGCCATGGACTGACTCCTCTCTCCATGGGATTCTCCAGGCAAGAATACTGGAGTGAGTTGCCATTCCTTTCTCCAGAACATCTTCCCAACCCAGGGATCCAGCCCACATCTCCTCCTTGGCAGGCGGGTTCTTCACCACTGAGCCACCAGGGAGCCCTGAGGCTGTTCTCTGATCATAGTCCTCTATAATCTGGAACCTTTCTTCCGCCATCACCTTCATTCTTGACATGTTTCGAGAGTCCAGGTCAGTTGTTTCACAGGGAAGCCCTTCTTCTGGGTCATCTGGTGACTCCTGCTGGTTGGATTCAGGTGATGATGCCGTGGGCAGGGCCCCCACGAGGAGACATCTGCCTCCACATGTCCTGTTACCAGCGTGACATGTCGGTGGGACACCTGACAAGTGGTGACTCCATCCCTTTTTGCAAGCGGCATCTGCCAGGTGTCTCCCAGCCAAGCAGCATTTCTCTGGAATTAATAAGCATCTTGCAAGGAGGTGCTATGTGAGGACGGAGCACCCCACTTAGCGCTACTTGTTCACTTACTGGTTTTAACATTCTTTACAAGCTCCTAACCTCATGGTTTCTTCCGCATTCATTAGCTGGGCATTCATCCATGGAGTAGAATTTTCCCTTCCCCCATATTTATTTCTTTACACATTTATTGCTTCATACAGGCTGGACCATTGATTGTTACTTTATAGGTTCCTGTCCATCCTTACAGTATTCATGGTGTGTTTATTCGCTTTGTTACAGATTAGACAGCAGATGCCCCTTCTGGTTGGCTCTGTGTCCTTTTGACACAATTCATCATCTCTTACCCGTTTTATCATCGTTTCCTGTGCAGAGAGCTGTCCCAGGTCTGTTTTGGATTTGGCAGCCCTGACCCTGAAATTGGTCATTTCTTCAAAGTGCCGTGGTTCCACATATTGGAGAACCGTGTTTAGAAACTGATGTCTGGGCACTGGGTCTGCTCATCACCTGGGAGTGGGTGTATTGTCCCAGGCCCTCCCCACAGACTGAGCCTGAAGAAACATGTAGCACATACATACATAAGTACATCTGTGTAACTGTATGTGTACACAGTCCGTGTGACACAGGCATACTTATTTTTTAATCTATTTATGGATAGATGGAAACGAACATCCTCAGTCTAATCCAGTCTGCTCACATCAGTATCATACACTCTTTTCAGCCGCTTTTTATCCCATGGGCTGGACGCCTCACTGTTTATGTAACCACTGTCCTTCAAATGAGCGTTTAGGTCATTTCCAATATTTTGCAATTACATACAAGGCTTCAGTGAATAACCTTGAGCATGTGTATTTTTCTATTATTGGAAGTGAATCTTCAGGATAAATAACCTAGAAGTGAGATTACTGGGCCAAAATTCAGCACATATTTAATTGTGCTGCACATTGACAGATCTGCTTCCTAAGGTGGCACCAGTTTGCATTCATCCAGTCTGTGTCCCCACAGCCTAACAGACAGGATGGCTGGTTTAGGTAGAACATGGTATCTTCATGCGATTTTGCTTCTCCTTTTTTCAAGCGAGGATGGATATCATTCCGCTTGGATGAGACAAGACCATCAGAGCACTCAGGCCAGGAATTTCAGACACTGACCCTGCACTCATGTGACTCTAAGAGTCAAGTCCTAGTTCAAACCAATTCCAACCCATGGTGCCAAAGCTACCTTGGACTTTCCACCTGCAAAGAGTAGGGAACCCAGTGGGTAACGTGTTATATCTCCCTGACAGGTGTAACATAAAGGAGAAGAATAAGATCTAGAGGCATGAGCATTGCTTTATGCAATCACATGAACTTCTTATGTGCAGAAAGTCAGACACGAAGAAAAGCACACTGGACGGGAAGCTATGACAAACCTAGACAGCGTATTGTTTTTTACTTACAAAAGTTATATTTATACATCTAGTAGGTAAAGCAAATTACACCCATTTCAAAATACATATTTAAACACACATCCGAGTACCTTTCAAAAGGCAAGAAGTTTTTCAGAGAACTTCAGTTTAACAAACAAAGCTAAATGGAGAGAATTTAAGTTTGCATTTGACATGGTATTTAAACAAAATCAAAGGGCTAAAACTCAGTAGTTAACAAAGAATGCAGTTCACTAGTCACTAGGCAAGAAAATGGCCCATAGCAGATGGCACACAGAATGTCCTCCCAAGAGATATCACTTTGCCAACCGTCTAGACAAAGCTATGGTTTTTCCAGTAGTCATGTATGGATCTGAGAGTTGGATCATAAAGAAGGCTGAATGCTGAAGAATAGATGCTTTTGAACTGTGGGGCTGGAGAAGACTCTTGAGAGTCCCTTGGACTGCAAGGAGGTCAAACTGGTCAATCCTAAAGGAAATTAGTCCTGAATATTCATTGGAAGGACTGATGCTGAAGCTGAAACTCCAATACTTTGGCCACCTGATGTGAAGAACTGACTCACTGGAAGAGACCCTGATGCTGGGAAAGATTGCAGGCAGGAAAAAGGGGACAACAGAGGATGAGATGGTTGGATGGCATCACTGACTCGATGGACATGAGTTTGAGCAAGCTCCAGGAGATGGTGAAGGACGGGGAAATCTAGCGTGCTGCAGTCCATGGGGTCGCAAAGAGTCAGACACGACTGCGTGACTGACCAACAACAATAGTAGACTCGTGGGGCAGTGGTGCCCCGCTGGTCAGTATAGACATGGGCACCGCGGCGGTCTTAGACCTCTGTGGCCTGGAGGGTCAGACCTGCGTCTCAAGGAGTTCCAGCGCTATACTAAGTTCTGATCTGCTCCACTGGCTGCTCCTTGGGCCCCCGATACAGCGTCTCCAGGGGGACTGTATCCCACGTGCTCCATGTAAGGATGAAGGATGGGGGAACCCCACCTGTCAGCACATCTGCTCCTTTGTAAGTTTCATCACCAATAACCTTATTTCTTGTAAGGAAAACTAGAACTGCAAAAAGAAAGAAAAAAAATCACTGATGTGCCCCCTCATCTGGAAGCAGCTTAATTTCTGACATTTTGGAGGAAATATGACTTGTTCCATGTTCTACCTCTTTCTTTCCTTCAGTTATTACAAGCATCTTTCCAGGGCAGTGAATAAGCACCCACATCACCATTTTCCATGACTGTGTAGAAAAGTCCACATAAAGTCCTCTGTGCTTTTGCTGTTTTGAAGCAATGTTGCCAGGAGCACCATGCAGACGTCACAGGAATTCCCGATTCCCAGTGTCTCCTGGCCTCTGCCTCCCAACCCAGGCCATGCAGAGATGCTCCCCCCAGCAGAGATGTCCCCTCACCACAGAGATGCTCTCCGCAGCAGAGATGCTCCCCCCAGCAGAGATGTTCCCCCCAGCAGAGAAGGCCAGAGGATGAGGGGGCAGTGGGGGCCCGGGGAGCTACTGTAGGGGTGAGGCCTTGAGAGAGATGAGTGACAAGGGGTGCGGCCCCCTGCACCCTTGTACCCTCATGTCCGTGCTCACAGGGCTGATACGTGTCCAGCCGGGCTCTGTGATTATCCTATGAAATCTTCCCAAGGAAGAAACTCAGGGGCGGAGAACCAGCTCTCTGCAAAGAGGTCACGGCTGAAGGTGGACTGCCTGGCCACTGGGAGGGGGTCCAGATCTGCTCTGCCCGCTTGAAGCATCTGTTCCGCCAACCGCATGGATGGTGAACACCTTTGGATGCTTGCATTCTGCCTTGCAGATATTCTAATCTAACGACCCGTGAAGAGGATTTTCAGAAACAGCTGCTGTGTGTGGCTCGTGCCTTGGTGGTTGCAGTTGTGTGTTCCCTCGTCCTGGTTTGTTGGTGTCCCTGTCACCCCCCCAAACCCCCACCCCCGTCTGATGGCACAATGCCCAGGACCAATTGTATCTGCAGCACTGCTGCTGATGTGAGGGAGAATATACAGAGAGCTGGGCTGTTTTTGTCTGCCCTGTAATTTATCTGAGTTTTTAAAAAATCAATTTTAATCAAAATTGACTCGTTGTTTTGATGCTATGTAGCCACAACGTCGTAGGTTACAGAAGTGCCTCCCTTATACTCTAAATAAAACTCTGTGAAGATTTTGAGGGGTGACCCTTTACATGGTTGTGTCATTAGAAGCTGTTTCCAGAGAGGAGCGTCGAGGCCTGGGCGTCTCGGTGGGGTCCGTGGTCACAGCTCACACTGCACTGCTCTTTGACTGGAGGGCTTCCTACTGACCCCTCGGGCTGCCGGCCTCCCTGTTGCCACCGTGAGACTGAGCAGTCAAGAAGTGGTCATCAGAATCCCAGGACAGAAGGGTGTGGAGAAGACAGCCCAGCTTCAGACAAGAACGTTGGGGCCAGTAGGGTTGGCAAATGACCAGACACTGGTGTTCAGACAGTGGGGAGCACAGAGGTCTAGGGGGACCTGGCCAGCTGGCCAGTTCTGTGGCTTAGGGACATTGTAACCTCCCAGAGGCCAGGATGTCTTTTGCCAAATAGAAATAACCCGAAAAATAGCCACAGCCACTATTTCCGGAGCTGCTATGAGAATCCAGCCAGCCCACATATTTAAACTCTTAGTAAACTAAAACAAAACCAAAACCTCCGAGGAAGCCCAAAGCCTGAACAAGTACCCACAGTCAGAGATGTCACACAGGCACCAGGATTCCCGCCTGCATAGACTGACCTGTCACGTGACACGCATCCTCTCTGAATCTGTCCTTCGGCCCCATCCTCTGTGTCTCTCCTGGCCCCTCAGGTCCTGCCGACGCTGGGGTTCCTTCCCTAGACCCCATTCAGAGGGCCATCAAGGGCAGCGTGGCAGTTCCAGCCCAGTGCTGAGTTCCTGGAGACCCTACCTGGCCTCCCCATCCTGGATGGAGGGTTCTGGCCTTCCTGCAGGGAGGCACATGTGCATCTGCCCACAGCCCTCAGTCCCAGACCCCACCACGTGCGACGCCTCCCTGGGGCTGCTGGTTCCACCTCTGCAGGAGTGAGGATGGGTGTCCCCCCTTCCCTATTCTTTGGGAGGTGATGCTACAGAGGAAAGACAGGAGCTCTGCAAACCTGGCCCAGCGGAGGGGAAAGGGAAGGGTACTGGGGGTCTGAGGTATGTGTGTGTGTGTGCATCTGAATGTGTGTTTTGGTGTGTTTGTGTATGTATGCATGCATCTGTGTGTATCTGTATGTGTCTGCATGTGTTTGTGTGTCTGTAAATGTGCGTATGTATTTGTGTGTATGTGCATGTATCTGTGTGTGTTTGCATGTGTCTGTGTCTGTATGTGTCTGCATGTGTGTCTGTGTGTCTACACGTGTGTGTGTGTAACTGTGTGTCTGTGTGTCTCCGTGTGTTCAGATGTGTGTTTGTGCGCGTGCATGTGTCTGTGTGCATGTGTCTATGTGTATTTGTCTGTGTGTGTAACTGTGTGTGTGTGCTTGTGTCTGTATATCTGTGTGTGCATGTCTATGTGTGTGTGTGTGTCTGTGTGTGTGTGTGCACATGTGTCTGTATGCATGGAGGGCAGCTGGGTGCTGTGTGGACAGTGTATCACCTGCTCCCACCCTGGGGGCCCAGGAAGTCACTCCTTGCTATCAGAGTGAGCCCTCCCCGTGTGCCTGTTCTCCCCCAGACAAGACACAAACAGTCCAGCAGGAAGCTTCCTACGCAGGTGCAGTGGACGCTTCAATTGGCAGTTTTATGTGTGTTTGATTAACCTAAACAGGAGGGACACCGGGGCTCAGGACCAGCCCACGACATCCTTATTTAGGTCACAGTCCAAGGAAAAAAGGGATTCAAGGCAGTGTCCTGGCCCCAACACCAGTCCTGCCTCATCTTGAAACCAGGTTGGCGTCCTAGAATGAGGAGTGGACTCCGCACCCCGCCTGTGTGCTCCTCCCAGCCCCATTCTCCAGTGGGCACCGCACTGTCTGCACCCCATCCCAGAGGCCCACTAGGCTGTGGGTTTAATATCCCTGGAACAGCCCAGAGCCCATCCTTGGGGTCTTCTCTTCCTACGGGAGACGGCACTTGCCGGGCAGGCTTACTGGGCCTGACCCCCGCGTCAGTGATGGTGGGAGACCCCTGCTGACCCTCGTCCTCCCATCTGTCTCTTCCGGCAGAGTGACTACTCCAGTGACACAGAGAGTGAGGACAACTTCCTCGTGATGCCCCCGCGGGACCACCTGGGCCTCAGCGTCTTCTCCATGCTCTGCTGCTTCTGGCCACTGGGCATCGCCGCCTTCTACCTGTCCCACGAGGTAAGGCTTCCCGCTGGCTGCGTGTATGCGACCGGTGTGCCCAGGCTGGAGAGAATGGGGTGGGGGTGCTGTGGGGGGAACCTGGTCTCAGGGGCCCAGCCTCACCCCAGCAGACCTGGGCACATCCTCAGAGGGAGGCCGTGGGGAAAGCGGCAGGTTGGGATCTGGGCCTCTGAACAGACATTCGCGGGACGCCAGCAGGACAGACCCTGTGTTGGGAGAGTCCATTGGGGGTGCTGGAACAGAGGTAACAAGGGTTCTGTTTTCTTTGTGAAAGGCTCACACATAAAATAGAGTCCCATGACATGGTGCCTGTGCATGCATCCCAGACAGCCTGTCTTGGCCAGTAAGTAGGCCCTCTGTCCGGTGGCAAGGCTCTAAGAGAATCAGTTCCTGGCCCTTTTTCATGGCCAACCTCCTCCTTGTGCCTTCATGGAGCCCAGGTTTTAAATACTTCCTCTGTGTTCCTGTCACTCAGAAATCTATGTTTTCCTTCTTATTAATCAAAGGAAGATGTGTACTTGTCAATTAAAGAGGGAGTTTCAGCCTCACCCGTTATCCCCACCAGATGGGGAGAAAGACAGCCCCTTCGGTTGCTCCAGAGCCCACAGCATCCTCAGAGCACCTGGGGCTCCCTCTCCAGTGCCTGGGACTCTGGGGCCATCAGGCCAGGCCTTGGGCTGGGAAGGTTCATTCCTCTTGCTTTGAGAAGGACCCTGGCCTCTCACTTGCAGTTGTCTGTCCTGATTCAGTGTGTTGGGTGAGAGCACCTTTGTGTGCTCCTGTGTCCCCTGCCCCCTTTCCTGATCCTACAAGGAGTGAGGAGGGAGAGGGGAATCCACTAGTGGGCCTCGAGGGCAGCCCCTCTTTGCAAGGAAACCAAGAGGCCCCAGAGGCCCTTTCAGGGGGGCGTGGCACGGCCGCTGCTCTGAGATCTTGGTCTCAGGATGTATGGGTGTGGAGAGGGGTGACGGAGCTGTCCTGCTTGGCCAGAGTTGTGCCCAGTTGTGCCCAGCTTTGGCCTGGAGGGTCTGTCTGAGCATCTCTTTGGCGAGTTGGTTCTACACACGGCAGAGGCCCCTACCCTGGGGTGCACAAACCCAGGCTGTAGAACTAGACTGCGGGCCATCAGGGGCCTGAGGAGACAGGCTGGGAGCTCCTGGACCCCAGCAGTGGCCATGGGTGCTGAGTGCGCCCAGGATTGAGATGCACAGTGGGACCTGAACAAACGCATGTGGGCAGGTGGGGGCCCCAGAAGACTCAGGCCTGGAGCCCACTGCTTCATGTCAGTAGCACCCTGATCCTGTGTTCCTGCGATGCAAACAGGCAAGGGGTTCCATGAGGTGAAGGAAGGTCCAAGAGGGTGGAGCCAAGGGAAGCTGGGTGTGACATCAGTGCCCCCTGCATCCAGTCCTGACACATCCAGAGTTGAAGGCGGGCGGCCCACCCCCAGCCTCCTGTCCTGGCCTGCTGACACCATATCCCCCACAGAGGGTGCCCTCCACACTAGCGCTGTGTTTTAATGCCAAATTGTAGAACAGGACCAATATTTTTACTCTGCAAGTGGACATTGGTGTCACCTGCCAGCAGGGGCTGCGTAAGCAGAGGTGGGGCCCAGGACAGGTCACCTACAGACCAGGTCGTTCCTGATCTCGGCTTCTCCCTGATCCTGGGGGAGGCCCTGGAGCAGGGCAAGGCAGGCATAGCATCTTTGTCTGAAAGATGGTAAATACAACAAAAATCCAGCCACAATTGTGGAGACTGGCATTAGATCCTCCTTCTTAGGTTGGGAAGATCTCCTGGAGAAGGAAATGGCAAGCCACTCTAGTACTCTTGCCTGGAGAATCACATGGATGGAGGAGCCTAGTAGGCTACAGTCCATGGAATTGCAAAGAGTCAGACACGACTGAGCGACTTCATTTTCACTTTCTCAGAGAATAATGTTATCCTTCACACCTTAAGAACCTCCTAGACTCGGGCTTGACCAGTCAGGATGTTTAATACTTTTGATGGAAAGGATTCTGATCATTTATTAATAGCAAATGTGCTGTGCACATTCTTGGAGTGAAGAGCAAGTGTTTGGAGGCCTGAGGGATTGCCTTCACTCTTGGAATAAGAGGAGGGGCTCCGAGGTCCCCCACTCTCAGCCCCTCTTCTCTTTGTGCTGTGAGCGTGGGTTGCCCCTCGAGGAACATGGGTCCATGGGAGCTCGTGGCTGAGACCCGGGCACTGCAGGCCTGGGAGGCAAGCAGCCCAAGGCACCCAGCGCTCCAGCCCAGCCCTGAGGCCCCCGGGCCTTCTGTCCCTGCCTCTAAAGCCTGACTGCAGACACTGGAAATGGGACTTGTCAGCACACACCTGAGTCCCCAGGTGAAGGGACAGCTGGACGGAGATGTGGAGTCTTTTTTCCAACATATTTTATGATTCGAAAAAGGCCTTAAGTAGCAGTAACAGCAGTCAAAGTATCAGTGAGGCGGGCAGCGTCTGCACCTGCTGGGTCCTGGTCCAGGTTAAACACCTACACCTGCCTTCTCGGACAGTCCTGGCAACAGCGTCGACAGCCTCAGTGGGATTAGAAAGTCGTGTAGTCTGGCCCCACTGACCTGCTCCATCAGAGCCACCAGGGTGGGGCGTGGAGCCTGCATTTGAACAAGCCTTTCCTCCCTCCTGATGCTGCTATAGTCTGAGCTGTTGCACACATATGTTCTCTCAGGAAGTCTGTGACAGCCCACTGCCCTCACATCGCTTGGTGACTATGGGATCAGGGAGGGCGATGACATCCCAGGGCCAGACATGGCTGGCAGTGGGCCTGGCCTGGAGCCACCCTTGAAGAGGCAGCGAGTTGGAACTGACAGTGTGGAGGACTCAGCATGGAGGCCCAAGTGTAGTATCTGTCCACAACTTCATTTACTCCAATGCTAATCATTTGATCCAGCCCCCAGTGTAGGCACGATTTATGCACCAAAGAGAGAGAGTGTTGTGTGTAGTTTTGGTGGGTCCACCAAGGAACCGATGCTCTGAGTGATGTTGAGAGTGGAGAGGAACCCAAATTTGTTGAGCGACGCTAGGACCTAGTTGATGTGCTCACTTTATCTTATTTAATCTTTGCAATGAGTCTGGGAATTTATTATCCTCATCTTATACATGAAAAAACTGAAGTTTCAAGGGATTAAATAATTTCTTGAAATCAGAGATGTAGCAAGTATGGTACATGATGCATATATTAATGTTTCTAACCCTCAAAATCAAATTTCCTGCAATATAACTTTTTAAGACTTTTCTTATTTTTTGGCCATGAGACATGCAGGTTACCCAGCCAGGGATGAAACCCACACCCCTGAAATAGAAGCGCAGAGTCTTAACCACTGGACCACCAGGGAAGTCCCCTCCTTCCCCTCCTGCAGTATAACTGATTCTTATCTGCAAACAAAAAATAGAAGCACAGTTCTCATGTCTAAATCCACTGTCTCCACTTGCTTAGAGTGTGTTGCAGTGAGGAAAAGAACCCTTCTACAAGGGACTGGGCATTTACCTAGGTGCCTTCACCTGCGTGACAGGTTTGAGCTTGGACTGGAGCTGGAAGACGCTTCCGTCCCCCCACCACCCAGAGCCGCTGAGTCTGGAGCCAAGGGAAACCTGAGGGCTCCGTATACTGTGTCTGCCTCAGGCATTGTCTACATTTGAGCATCTATCATGTCCTGATTTCATTTCATTTCACAAAATGTTTCTTTCCTTTATTAACTGCACTATTATAACAATAATTAAATGAGAAAAGGGAATTAAGAGCCAGATTATGAATTTTATGAATAGCATCAGTGCTTAAAAGTATTATTTAATATTTCATAAAGAATCTGTAGCTGTCTTCTGCAGAAGACTTGTTGCGTCAGCAGAAGCAGAAATCTGTATTTCTCTCTTCCCCTAATTACTTATCCCTCTTACAAGAGGGATATTTTTCATTAGCAAACTGAAGGCTTGATTGAGGAACTTAGATTATCTGTCACCTGAGTTCCCATTCCTTCCGGCACCGAGGCGAGTGGTCAAGTGCACTGGGACATGCAGAACAAAGCCCATCAGAGCCTCATTCAGACTCAGCGAAGTGGCACCGCTGAGTGAATAATGGGGGGAAAGCCCCAGGCCCGGCCCTCCAAGCGGCTCGCACACGTGTCTGATGCAAACACCTGCACACCCATTTTCTGTTTGGCCGCTTCCTAAAGATGAACCACGTGGCTTACAAACGTGGTGTCTCCTGAGGGTGTCCAGACACAACCAGGAGGAGCTGCCATGACAAAGATCATGTCAAGCCACCAAATACTCTGGGCACACGCGCTACTCAGGTCTGTGGGAGCCAACATGAAGGCCCCACCTCGGGCCCCCAGGAGGCAGTGCCATCCTCTGAGCTGCCCACAAGGAGAGGCTTCCATCCGTCATACCTGAGGGCCCCCCACTGGAGAAAGCCACAAAGACAGAGGTGATTTGAGGGCCCCAGGAGGGCAGGTCAGGGCCCAAGAGCCCTGATCGCACACTGTAGTTGGTCTGTTAACAGGGTTTTAAAGCAAAGGATAAAGATGGGAAATAAAACAGGTGTCAGAGGCACCACTTGGAAGCAAAATGCTCTGGAATAGTCGACTCAGAGCAGAAAATCCTTCCACAAGAAAGCGAGCAGATGTGTCAGGCACTCTGGGGCCTCCATGGATTTCTGCTTTGCACCCTGGGGGTCGCTGGCGACAGATGAAAGGAGACGGGCCTTTCACCTCCGTCTACGCCCACATCAGCCAGGAGCTTGGTTGCAGCAGAGTCTTGACTGGCAGATGCCGCGGGCGTTTTGAGGAGCCGTCACCTGTCCATCTCTAGCCATTCATCTCACCAGAGGGACCAGCATTTCCATGCTCTCCCAGCTAAACCCTGTCACAAACAAGGACAGGTTTTTGAAATGCTCTTGTTTATTCAAAGCTGTGTGCTTGGAACAGGTGCATCACATTAAACTGGACCCTTGTGTCCTGCCTGCACTGAGTGCTGTGGTATATAATCATCCACAGGTCTGGAGGTAATGTTTTATGTGTGTTACCATGTCCCTTTTTTTTGTCCTCAAATTTGTTATTCCCAAACACCTTCTGATTTACAGGAAGTTGAGTCCCATGGTGACTGCACCGGTAAATTCTAGCAGACTCAGAATTAGCACAAGACCCGATTTCATATGTGAGAATCCCAGGTCCTCTAATAGAGCTACCTACCATCTGGTTCAGCAAGGCAGCAAAGCACTGGTAACTAAATACTAAAGCCACGACCCTCTAGAGTCACAGAGAAGGACCTGAAAAGACCCCTTTCCAGTCTCAGCTAGTGTGGAGAAGCAGGAGTGACCAGACCACCTGGAAAGGAAGATGCTACCAAGGGGCAAAAGGGGTGGGAAGGATTTGGACAGACCAACCTCTTCCCCTCAACCACCAAGGTTATGGTAAATGAACTACTGGGACTGCAAGAGTCCCACCAGGCCCAGGAATGGTGTTGACTTTGCAGAAGTGGAGTGAAAACATGACTAGAAAGATAACCTAATATATCAGACGGATATATTTTAACCTGTGTCTCCCCCTCCACCCCTCCACCCCATCTACCCATCCACCCCTCCCCCTCCCCCCTTTCTCTCTCTTCCTCTCTCCCTCCCTCTCTTTCTCCCTCCTTCCCGAGCTCTCCTCCTCCATCGCTATCTCCATCTCTGTATGTATATTTAATATGCCAATTGTAGCTTCCGAGAGCTGTTTTGCAACTTCTGGATCTAAACAATTCTTTATAAATATTAATGATCCGGTGCAGCCAAGACAACCAGATTTCTGATCTATTTTTCTTCCTCCGGGATGCATGCTGGAGTTGAGTCACTGATCTCAGCTTGTTTTGGTGGATAAATGAACAAACGCATCATGTCTGTTCCGTTCCCTGGAGTGGGTTAGATGATTTTTTTTTCAGTTATAGGATATGTATTGTCTTAGTAATTAGTGTCCTGATTTTGTGCTTATTTGTTCAGAGCAGAGAACCCCGTGTGTTGATTGTCCAAGGGCAGAGCGCATGCAGTGCCCGGCAACCTGGAGTGAAATACACAGCAGGTGTTATATTCTTCCCTCTGGCCTCATGCTCACCTCCGATTACACTGCCGAATGCATGATCTTTTTGCTCTGGGACTCTGGGATGGTGTGTCAAAAGCTCTGAGGACATAGCCTCTAAAAGGGCTGGTCTTTTCTTTCACCTCTCTTCGGAGATTGAGGCTCTGCATGGGTCCTGTGACAACTTGAGAAATAAACAAACCAAACAGCTGTGGTCTCAGGAGCTCTCGCCTGTGCAGTGGCCCGTGACCTCCATGGCCCAGCTGGTGAAGGCTGAGTCCAGCCTGGCCACATTCAGCCAAGAGGGCTCTGGCCTGTGACAGATGCCAGTCTCAGCACAGGCGTCTCTGGGCCTGGCCACAGGGCCGGCTAGACCACTGAGCCATCTCACTGTCCATAGTACAAATGGGCTGCACAGTACCCACTGTGTCTGGACTCACAATACAGTGACGTCAGCAGGACATAGAAATCTGTGGGCCATTGTGATGACTCACTGCTCAGTGAAGTCCGCTGAGTGGACTGTAGTGGGAATCAGGGCCATTGTTGGTACATCTCTTACACTGTGATGTTGGCATCAGTGGAATTTAGCCTTTTGCACTGAGAGACCCCTCACTGGGCTGCCTCACCCGGAGGCCAGCTACATGTGGACGTTAAAGGTCCTGATGGCGTTACACGGGTACCTCGGGCACAGGAAGTGCAGCGAGCGGACGGGACCTCGGCCCCTGACTCAGGGTGGGGGTGGGGGTGTGTTCTCAGCAGGGCTCCTCTTTCTTGCTTCCTTGATGAGCTTTGGCATTTTCTGGTGCTTGAGAGTCGCGTAAATCCCAGACACAGAGCTTCAGAGGATGCTGAATTTAGAGCTGGAAATTACCTTGAGCACAGCACGTACTGTGACCTGCAGAGCATGTATGGAGCGCTCCTCGTTCTTATTTTTCCTTCTCTCCTTTTAGACAGGGGATTCTTCATCCTTAACCTTTAATTTTATTTAAATTACAAATAAATAGGAAGAGTCCTTGAAACAAAACTGCAGCCTGTGTTTACATGGGTCTAAGCTTTTTGCCTCACAGTTATGTCCATGCACATACAAGGGCGGGGTCGAAGGAGCCCTGTGTGCCCAGCCCAAGCTGGTCGGGGAGAGCCGTGGGGCCAGCTGCCTTAAAAGTAAAGAAAAGATAAAGAAGCAGTGAGTTCTTAGGTGACGTGATGCAGATGGCTTAGGGGGTGCAAGACTCAGCAAGAGGCATAGGTGGGGAGTGTCCTTTAGAACTGGCCCTGCACTGGGGGCAGAAAAATACAGGTGGTGGGTGTGGCCCTGGGCCCCTCCCATACCCTCTCTGGCACAGCTGGCATCTCCAGGAAGCTCCACGGTCTGGGGCCACTTTGGCCCATCTCAGTTCCAAGTGGATAGTATCAAAGCCCCGGCAATTGCCCTCTCCATCCAAACTGAGTGAGGTGTTGAAAGCCAGCCTGAACCCCAAAGCTTCCCCACTACTCACATTCTGCCCTCACCCCACCCCCTCCTGCCACTCCCTCCAAGACCTCCGGCCCATCCCAGGCCTGCACTGCCCACCACCACCAGCCTGGGTCTCTGGTGGTCCCCTTTTGGTCACTAAGAGCCTCAGAAGCTTCCAGGATAGGTTTACGGGCGCACAGAGTACTGAGAACAAGGATTTCCCTGGTGGTCCAGTGGCTAAGACTCTGCGCTCCCAGTGCAGGGAACCCAGGTTCCATCCCTGGTTCGATCCCACACGACACAGCTAAGACCCAGTCAGCGAAACAAATAAAATTAAATAGATAAATATTTTAAAAAGGAAGAAAGTACTGAGAACAGACTGGTAGTACTTTGTGGTCATCCCAGGAACCTAAGCACAGTGAGGTCGTGTTAAGTCCATCCTGAGACCTCCCCCTGGAGCTCAGTTCTAAAATCAGTCTCTGCCTTCATGAGATGACTGCACCATCTTGCCTGGTCCTTAGAGGTGTATGAAGTGCCTTCCATTCCTCTGGAAATGACAGGCAGCCTTTCAGAACCACAGTGGAGCTTATAAGCAACGAATGTTCGTCCAGCGCCCTCCGTGTCCACGTAAGGCTTCCTGGGCCTTGCCCATCAGGGGCGCAGGGAGCGCATTTGTGCCCGTCATGTTGCACAGGGAGGACATGCTGATCCAACTCAGAGAATACACCTGATTGCTCTGGCCCTTAAGCTGGTTTTCAGATAACTGGCTGGTATCTCACAAAGACCACTCACCGTGAAAGTCAGTTTATTATGCGTGAATTTCAGATCAGGAGGGGGGTGCCAGAATTCGGCTGACCCTCTGGAATCTGAAGGAGGCTGGAGCCCCAAGGGCAACAGGTCCCCTCAGGGTGCGTGGCCTCTCTTCCCAAAGCTGTCCTAGGGCTTCCCCGGGAAGGCAGGTGCCCCGGGTGCAGGGAAGCGCCGTCCGCAGCCTGGCCTCCTGGAGGCACGTGTGTTCGTCTGCGGCGGCAGGTGCAGAAGCTGGCAGCTTGGTTCCATGGTCCGAGGGCTGTCTCTGCCCCGGGTCGGCTCCCGTCACCAGTCCAGGAGGAGAGTTTGGAATCTGCTCCCAGGCCCGGACCTGGAGGTGCTCAGGGCGTTCTGGATGCCAGCGGAGAGTGTTTTCTTTCCTCTGCGGACGGATGCAGCACTGGCTCATGTTCAAGGCTGCAAACAGCATACAGATGCCCGGGCCTCCCCGTCCGTCTCCTGCCCACTGCGTTCACTGGGCTCCGACTCCTCACACCCTCTGGGATACAGCCTCGTCCTCACCACTCCCCTTCAGCTCCTTCACCTGACTCCTGATCTCATGGCCCCTTTTCTGAGGCCTTCGCTGTCCCAGCTCAGGACCCTATTTCCAGCGCCTCTCCTCCAGGGGCCCCTTGTGCAGATGGGCCCAGGCTGGTCCCAAACTCACAGGCCTCAGTGCTTCCACAGCCCACAGAATAGCCAGTGCCCCCCACCTGGACCCCAGAGCCCCTTGGGCCCGGGCTCAGGTGTCTGACCCCAGGACCCCACAACCCACCCCCACAGCATCACCAGGCCCCAGCACCTCCCAGGAGACCTCTCTTGGCCCAGAGGACCCCTCAGTGTTCACAGCTCTGTGCAGGCACGCTGTGACCCCAATACGCAAGGGGACCATCAGGGAAACATGCTGGGCATCTCTGGCTGTTTTGCTCTGTGGCTCCCACCTCATTGGTGTGGGGACCGGCTCTGAATGCAGGATTCACAGGGAATCAGGCCACACCCGCACTTCGTCAGCATCCAAAGAAATACAGTCTAGGAAGAGAGGACTCAGGAGTTCTGGGCTATAACCAGATGTACCCGTGGGTCCTCCTGCTTTGTCCAAGTCTGTCACATCTGTGCTGACAGCTGCAAGGCCGCTGATATCAGTAACAAGGAAATACTGCCCCGTGGATATTACTCTGTTTATCATCAAGCTGATAAGCACCTGATTGTTTAAATGCAGACAACTTCCACATGCCTCCATTCTTGGCATAAGAGCCTTTCATGAGAAAGGCCAGTTCTTTCTGAAATTTCCCTGTTATATCATCACCCTGAGACCAGGGAGACCCGAAGTGACTGGATTCATTTCTCTAGATAGCAGCCCTTCCCCAGCAGACAGGAGCTGTCTGGCTCCAGTCAAGAAACCGAGGAGGGCTACCTTTACTCAGGGGAGAAGACTTAGCCCTTTGGTGCCAGGACAGGATCGGGCGTGCCCTAAACACCCCAGCCATCTAATCAGGAAGACTTCAACCCCTACCAGAGACCACCTGCTGCCCTTGTCTCCCAGCAGAGAACAGGACATCCCAGGCACAATGCGGGTGCCTCACGAGCCATAAAACTGAAGAACAGCCTGGGTGGCAGGACGTAAAAGTGCTCTTGGCACAACCTTTATGAACCTGCAAGATGATTAACTTTATTTCCCAGGATCTTAACAGAATTCGAAAGCCAGGGGAAGTCTTCACGCAGAACCGGGCTCAGCTATATTTCTAAATTTATCTAAACTCAGAGCTCTTCCCTCTTAGCTCCCAGGATAGAATTATAATGATAGTCTGTCGTCAGAAATCGTGGCGGAAGGGTTTCAGCTCACGATGGGCTGTGGACGGATGAGGGGCTGCCTCGCTGTCCAGTCAGCTGCATCTCCAGGGTGCGGTATTTGTGGTCTGTGGCCTAAACAGGAGTCTAGTAAACACACTCCAGTTGTCTGCCTGGTTGGTGTGAAGACAGAAATGGGAGCAGGTCCAGGAACAAGGGGCCTGAATGAGAGAGCTCTTCCCCAAGCCGCCCGCTCTCCTTAGCTGAAATGAGTTCCCGAGCTGAGAGGATGCCCTGATGGGGACAGTGAGTTCACTGAGCTTTTGGGAAACAGCTGGGAAATGGGATGAGAAGGGGCCACTGGCCTTCAAGAAACAGTCAGTCTTCCTCATTCTTTCTTGGAGGCAGCCCATGAACAGATAAGACACACAGTTAAAGTCCTCACTGACAAGCTGTTGTCAAAGAGGAGTCCTGCTCACCCATTTAAATGCTCACAATAGAGTTATTTATTACAGGCACCAACAGGCGTGTCGGGGAAAGAAATGAACAGAAGGTAATGATACCTTAGGAGAAAAGTCCTAGAAAGCATGGATGCTCAGACATTTCCACTCCAACGACTTCTGTCCCATAGAAGTCAGTGACTTATTTTTTGAAGGAGTTCTTTCAGTGGCCCCTTTATCGAATTCTTAATGACATTAGTACCTTAAGTAGGTGAGGCTGCATCTTTGTGATATTTTAACATCCGTTCAGTCAGCCCCCCTGGCTCTGTCCATCATGCTCCCCAGTCATGTGACGCTCCTTTAAACACCGACACCCTAAACCGAGGGATATAGCCTGGGGGACACTCCCATGGAGGCTGAGCACCGAGACCTCCCTGAGCCCGCTTATCCTGTTCACAGACCCGCAGATCGGGGTCCTCCACTCCAGGGCCTCCCCTCATAGGTGGCTTTGCTGGGGACACAGGATGCTGTCATCCCCACACACCATCCCTCAGGTGGCACTCACTCTCATCCCCACCACCTCCTCTCCCCAGAGTCCTGGACATCCTCTTTCAGCTCAGGAAGTGTGGACAGCCGGGTAGTCTTCCCCTCTCCACCCTCCTCTAGCGGAGGGGTATGCGTGTATGCGTACATGCTATGTCACTTCAGTCGTGTCTGACTCTTTGTGACCCCATGGACTGTAGGCCTCCAGACTCCTCCGTCCATGGGATTTTTCAAGCAGTAATACTCGAGTGGGTTGCTGTGCCCTCTTCCAGGGGATCTTCCCAACCCAGGAATCCAACCCATGTCCCTGTCACCTCCTGCACTGAATGGTGAGTTCTTTACCAGGAGTGTCACCTGACAGGGGCTGGGGGCTGGCGAGTCCTAGATACCACCAGGGCAGGCAGACAGGCCAGCAGGGTCATCCATAGGCTTGGGGGAAACGAGTTCATTGTGATGTTCACCAACTTCCAACTGAAAGTTAGCATTTCTCCCCAGGGGAGCCAGAGGGATGGTCCTGGTGGAGCCCTGAAGGGGCTCCCAGAGGGGCCAGAAAGGTGGTCCTGCGGGATGGCTGCGGGTCAGAACCGGGATGACAATACCAAGGGCTCAGCCTGAATGTCCTTTTCTTGCCAGGGTCACTTCTGGCCCACATAGTATGCTCCTTCCAGCCTGTTATTCTGCCAGCCCACAAAGCCCTGAGGAGAGAAAGACATCATCCCATTATCTTCATATTTCGCTCTCATCTTTGAAGCTGGCAAAAGATGCTCTGTATGAAAATGTCCCTTCCCGCCGTGCGTAATGCTAATGTCTTCCACATAATAAGCTAATGGAATATGTTACACGCTGGAAATAGCTGCAGTGACCTTTCTTCTTTGTGGAAGACGCTCTTACTTCTTTCCCTCTCGCTCCTTCCCCTCCTCCTTTGCTTCCACCCCTCACGCCCCCCACCCTGCCTTTGCATGTCGGCTTTCAGGAGCATCTTCGAGAAACAGCAAAGGGAGTCATCAAATGACATGAAGGAAGCACTCCTTTCCTCCAGTTATGGCCTCTGCAAAGTCCCAGATTCTTCCAGGAGGAGGAGCAGACCTTGGGGGCATAGTTGGAGGTACAGGTCACACCTGAGCCCTGGGGGCCTTGTTTGAAGCCCCTGTAACTTAGAACTGCCAGAGGGTCTAGAGGGAGGCTGTGGTCTTGAGCTTATCACTTTTTCCAGCTTTATTGAGGTATAACTGACAAATAAAATTTTAAGGTGTATAATATATCACTTATACTGCAAAAGTGGAAAAGTGTGTGTTTAGAGCAGGCATCTGAATTGTTGGAACCTTTAGCTGAACGTGACCATTCCTGGTGGCTGGGAAGGACCTGGACTGGCCGGGCCTCTCTGAGCCGGCACCCCAGGCCCCCCAGGGTCCACAGTCCCTTGTTAGGGTTCAGGCTGTCCTCTCAGTGCAGCTGTCGTTAAGTGAACAGAAGGTGGCAGGTCTCTACATGCACGCCATTCGTCGGTGTCCTTTCTTCCTCAGCTTCTAGGAGGTGATGAGAAAAGCAAAACAGAGATCAGCCGGTTTGTACCTGACCCAAAAGTGGGACTCAGCAAAAGGAATTGTCTGGAAGGGGTGGGCAACAGGAAGAGCGACATTCAGACTGTTGTTTCTGATTCCCCAGCCAGAAAGGCACTTTCCTCTGAAAGATTTTGCTTATTTCTTACAATGGAGAGTGGAGAAGAGGATGGCAAGACTATTGAAAAAGACTGCTTCCAAAAGGGGCAGACACACCAATGAAAGGAAAAGCAGAGGGACTTCTGGGGCAGTCCAGTGGTCAAGACTCTGCCTCCCAATGAAGAGGCACAGGTCTGATCCCTGGTCAGGGAGCTAAGATCCTACATGCCTCGGGGCCAAAAAACCAAAACAAGAAACAGAAGCAATATGTAACAAATTCGATAAAGACTCAAAAAGAAATAAAGCAAAAAAAAAAAATTTTTTTAAGGAGGAACAAAGAGAAAGTCTGTGGGCCCAAGACAACTCTCCCTTCTCTCCTCCATCTGCCCTTCCTTTGCTCATGTCCACCGACAGTTTCACAGGAACTGGCCTTTACGTGGCAGAAATGGGGCCATACACGTGCACACACACACACATGCGTTTAACACCTTACCCATATACTGTGCTTGCAAGGCTTGTAAGGTCAGAGAGATATCATATTGTCACTGTGTAATAGTCCAGCCCTTGTCGTTGTGTTGTTTTTTAGCCGTGTCTGACTCTTGTGCAACACCATGGACTGTAACCCGTGTCTCCTGCATTGGCAGGAGGATTCTTTGCCACTGACCCACCAGGGAAGCCCCAGTCTAGCCCTTACTGGCTAACTTTTCTTATTTTCATGAGCTTATCTGACTATAAAGCCCCAGAGATAAAAGGACCATAAATCCCTGCAGAGTGACCCAGCCTCACTTTCTTGTCTAAACTCACAGAGGGTGGAGTTGCCAGCGCTGGGGCAGAGGAGTCGTGACCCTGAGCTTTCTGCAGGGCTTCAGACCCTGCAGGGACCACAGAACACTGGCAAGTTGAGGCCCCCATGTCTAAGTGGACTCATTAGACGTGCACCAAGAAATATGAGGTACAAACCCCGGCCTCCCCAGAGAAATGCCCCAAGACTTCTACAGAAGGGGCGAGTCCTGCTGCCTCAGGGAGGCTGGTGTGGTTTCCTCAAATGCTCGCAGTCTCCATGCCTCCGGCCTGGTTCTGCAGTGAAAGTGGTTGACACACCACACCTGCCCCTGGTTTTCTGAGAAGCCTCTGCCTTTTATTTTGGGTGCCGATCCCATCATTTCTGCAAAGCCAACCACCCTGCGCCTCGTGGCATGAAACAACTTTTACAGCGTGCTCATGGCTGGGATCCAGGATGCACAGTGGGAAGGCCTGTCTCTGCTCATCGTGTCGGGGGTCTCAAGGCCGGGACATCTGTGGCTTCGTCACACCCGCGTCTGGGCACTGATGCTAGCTGTTGGCTGGGACTTCACATCTGTCGACAGGAGCACCCAGTACACGGCCTTTCCATGTGTCCTTCATGTGGGCTGATTTGACCTTCCTCGCGGCGTGGCAGCTGGACTCCCAAAGCGAGTGTCCCACAATACCAGGACAGAGCACTCCTTGGTGAGACCCAGCCTCCGAAGCCATGCCGCATCACTGCCACCAGACGCTGCCGGCCGAGGCCTTGGTAATGGTCCACCCAGACTCGTGGGAGGGAACACGAGAGTCAAAGCTCCAGAAGACCGTGAGGAATGGAAACATCGCAGCTACCACCCTAGGGAAATACAGTCTGTCATAGCTGCACTGAGAGGGATGAAAGAAAATCAGATGTGTAACGCTGCGATACTCTAAGGTTCACAGGACAACGAAAAAGGACAGAACAGCCTTCCTTCCTAAATACTATATTCAGAAAGAACACGTGAAATTAGCAAACCCTCTGAAACCTAAAATGCCTTCTAGTTTATGAGGTCGTGACATTATTACAGTAAAAAGTAAAGGGTATTTTTACTCCAACACAATTGTACTTATCAAATGCAAGTGGGCACTCACGACACTGATGATAAACACATTGCCTAGTGAAGACAGAAGGGCTGAGAATCTTGTGAATTTTCAATTAGCAAACAGCTCTATGGTGGTGAGGCTAAGTGACAGTATTAAATATGCTAAGTGATTTCTCCTGGCTCTGCTGGGTCTTCACCGCTGCTGCTCGCAGTGAGCAGGGGCTGCTGTCGAGCTGTGGGGCGTGGGCTTCTCGGGCGGGAGGCTTCTCTTGTGTGAAGCACGGGCTCTAGAAGGCAGGCTCAGCGTTTGTGATACAGGGGCTTAACTGCTCCGTGGCACGTGAAATCTTCCCAGGCCAGGAGCTGAACTCACATCCCCTGCATTGCCAGGTGGATTTTTAACCACTGGACCACCAGAGAAGTCCCTACATGATTTTTAAAATAAGTGAACATATGTCTTCAGATATTTACAGCCTTCCAGTATGTGTGTGTAGGGAAAGAAATAGAAACTGTCTCAACAAAGACACTCATCTTAAAGCATTTATTTATCTTCAACATGCATCTCATTTGTGATTCTAAAAGCAGAGTACTGGGAAAGCTTGTCATATTTACTTTTGCATTTAGTAAAGAATTTATTGCATCATAAGTGCCTTCTGCATCAAAGGTTTGAGCTTGGCTGAGCACACCGGTAACTGGTAACACCGAGTTGGTTCCCTTGCACTGTTAAGTGGCCGTTTACAAGATGTGCCCTCTCAGATTTACTCAAATACTGCATTTCTAAGTCAGCACCCTGCTTATTCATATTTTGAAATAACTCTTTTGTGATTTGACTTCATTTCCCTTTGTTGGTGGGTCTGCTGGGATCTCATTACTTTCTTTGTAGTCGTAGCTGATGCTGGGTGGTCTGGCAGGCTTTTGATGTGGGGAGTGATCTTACTCTGGAGGAGGGACAGAAAGATCATGGAATTCATTTCCTCTTTGTGTAGTACACCCTGACCAACGGCATGCTCCAGTTACAAGACTTCGTGATCAGAGAGCTTTCCCTTCCCCACACCTTTCCATCTTGTGGATTTAAGCTTCCAGTATGATAACCATGGATGTGAGTGGGGGACATGAGACATGTACTCTGTTTAAGGAGCAGAAAACATTAGGGTTTCCCTGGTTGTCCAGTAGCTAAGACCCTGAGCTGCCAGTGCAGGGGGCCTGGGTTTCATCCCTGTTTGGGGAACTAGATCTCACATGCCACAACTAAGACATATACAGTCAAACAAGTGAAGCAAAAAATAAATAAAAAATTCTAATAAGGACATTGGCAGACTGTGAAGTTTTGGGTACAACAAAATTTTGAGCTATGACAAACATCAAACACGCTCCACGTCTGACCAGATTAACATAAACACTCACTCGAAGGCCTGTTTGCTTTAATATCTACTTTCCAATAAAGATGTCTATCAACAAAATATCCCAAGGCATATGAGGTGTCCAGAAAAATCTAAAGAGACAAAGCAGTCATTAGAACCGAACTTGATTATGGCTCAGATGTTAAAATTATCAAGCAGAGGACTTGAAGTAACTGTGTCCAACATGTTAAAGGGTCTAAAAGAAAAGGTAGACAATGCATGAAGATCTGGGTAATGTCAGCAGAGAGATAAAAGCTAAAAGAAATGCTAGAAGTAAATACCAGTAACAGATGAAAATATTCTGTTGGTAGACTTGACGCAGTTGAGGAAAGAATCAGTGAGTTTGAAGATGGGTCGAAAGAAACTACCCAAACTGAAACACATAGTGAAAAAAGAACACAGCATCCAAGAGCTGTGGGCTGTGAGACCACAGGAGCTGGTGCGACATGTGCAACTGGAGCACCAAAAGAAGAAGAAATAGTTGAAGAAATAATACCAAGAGTTTTCCGGTATTAGTGACAGATACCAAATCACTGTTCCAAGAGGCCGAGAGAGAGCATCAAGCAGAATTAAACAAACAAGCAAAAGGAATTCATTTCCTCTTTGTGTAGTACACCCTGACCAACGGCATGCTCCAGTTACAAGACTTCGTGATCAGAGAGCTTTCCCTTCCCCACACCTTTCCATCTTGTGGATTTAAGCTTCCAGTATGATAACCATGGATGTGAGTGGGGGACATGAGACATGTACTCTGTTTAAGGAGCAGAAAACATTAGGGTTTCCCTGGTTGTCCAGTAGCTAAGACCCTGAGCTGCCAGTGCAGGGGGCCTGGGTTTCATCCCTGTTTGGGGAACTAGATCTCACATGCCACAACTAAGACATATACAGTCAAACAAGTGAAGCAAAAAATAAATAAAAAATTCTAATAAGGACATTGGCAGACTGTGAAGTTTTGGGTACAACAAAATTTTGAGCTATGACAAACATCAAACACGCTCCACGTCTGACCAGATTAACATAAACACTCACTCGAAGGCCTGTTTGCTTTAATATCTACTTTCCAATAAAGATGTCTATCAACAAAATATCCCAAGGCATATGAGGTGTCCAGAAAAATCTAAAGAGACAAAGCAGTCATTAGAACCGAACTTGATTATGGCTCAGATGTTAAAATTATCAAGCAGAGGATTTGAAGTAACTGTGTCCAACATGTTAAAGGGTCTAAAAGAAAAGGTAGACAATGCATGAAGATCTGGGTAATGTCAGCAGAGAGATAAAAGCTAAAAGAAATGCTAGAAGTAAATACCAGTAACAGATGAAAATATTCTGTTGGTAGACTTGACGCAGTTGAGGAAAGAATCAGTGAGTTTGAAGATGGGTCGAAAGAAACTACCCAAACTGAAACACATAGTGAAAAAAGAACACAGCATCCAAGAGCTGTGGGCTGTGAGACCACAGGAGCTGGTGCGACATGTGCAACTGGAGCACCAAAAGAAGAAGAAATAGTTGAAGAAATAATACCAAGAGTTTTCCGGTATTAGTGACAGATACAAATCACTGTTCCAAGAGGCCGAGAGAGAGCATCAAGCAGAATTAAACAAACAAGCAAAAATCAACAACAAAACCTACATGTATTATATTTAAAGTGTAAGAAATTGAAAACAAAGGGAAATTTTTGAAGATTCCCCAAAAGGAGAATAAAACACCTTACCTACCAAGAAACAAGGATTAAAATTCGTGGCCAAGGACTTCCCTAGTGGTCTAGTGGTTAAGACTCTGCAGTCTCAATACAGGGGGCCCACGTTCAATCCTTGCTCAGGGAACTAGATCTCATAGCCCTCAACTAAGAGTTCTCATACTGCAACTAAAAATCCTGCGTGCTGCAATGAAAACTGAAGTTCCTGCCTGCCACAATTAAGACCTGGCAAAGCCATTTAAATAAATAAGTATAAATTGAAAAAATAAAATCCCTCCTTTAGAAAAAAAAAATTGTGGCTAACTTTTCTTCAGAATCTGCATAACTAGGAATATGAACTCAATCTTGAAAGTGTTGAGAGAATAAAACAAACAGAAACCGGCCAACCTGGGCAGGTATATCCAGGGAGAATATCCTTCAAAAGTAAAGGATAAATAAAAATGATTTCAAATAAGCAACTCAGGGAATTACTGCCAGCAGACCTGAGGTCTAGAAAAATATTCAGGTTCTTCAGGGATCAGGAAAACAATATGGGTCAGAAAACTGATCTACATTGATTTAAAATAGAACAGCAGAAAGTGAATAAATAAAAGTGAGATTTATTTTTATTTTTCTTAATTTATCTAAAAGATTGCTGCCTATTTAAAGCAAGAATAGGAAAAAACACAGTAATAGTAACCATGCTCTGGCAATTAGGGAACATGTAAAAGTTGAAAAGTTCAATGGTTTTGAGAGAGTCCGAGGAATGATTTGGGGAATATTCCATCATAAGATACCAGCACTATACCTGAGACAACATGGTGCTGTGCTTCAAATAGTAGGCTTAGCAGCTGAGATATAAATTTTAAAAGGAAGTATAAGTGATAAGGCAATAGAGGAGGTAAAATGCAATCACAAAATGCTCAATAAAAGCAGACAGGACTGAAAAAAATAAAAAAAAGAAATAATGCAAGAATATACAAAGATGATAAATATTAATTCAATTATATTGTGTGTGTGTGCTAAGTCACTTCAGTCATGTCCAGCTCTTTGCAACCCTATGGACCGTACGTAGCCCACCAGGATCTTCTGTCCATGGGATTCTCCAGGCAAGAATACTGGAGTGGCGGCCACACCCTCCTCCAGGAGATCTTCCCCACCCAGGGACCGAACCCATGTCACCTGTGGCTCTTGCACTGAGGCAGATTCTTTACCGCTGAGCCACTGGGGAAGTCCTCGATTATATTAATAATCATTTAAATGTTAAATGATTTGTCTAGTCTAAACACACCAGTTAAAACACAGAGATTATCAGACTGACTTTTAAAAAGTGAGATCCAACTATATGCTGTCTACTTGTAAACTATATGCAGTCTACATTTAAAGAAATTTATATATAACGCCTAGACAGATTGAAAGTAAATACTAAAAGCAATGATATGGGAAAAGGTATATACTATGCTAACACAAATCAAGATAAATCTGGAGTATCTTATGTTCAATTCAGTTCAGTTCAGTTCAGTTCAGGTCGCTCAGTCGTGTCTGACTCTTTGCGACCCCATGAATCGGAACACACAGGGCCTCCCTGTCCATCACCAACTCCTAGAGTTCATTCAGACTCACATCCATCAAGTCAGTGATGCCATCCAGCCATCTCATCCTCGGTCGTCCCCTTCTCCTCCTGCTCCCAATCCCTCCCAGCATCAAAGTCTTTTCCAATGAGTCAACTCTTCGCATGAGGTGGCCAAAGTACTGGAGTTACAGCTTCAGCATCATTCCCTCCAAAGAAATCCCAGGGCTGATCTCCTTCAGAATGGACTGGTTGGATCTCCTTGCAGTCCAAGGGACTGTCAAGAGTCTTCTGCAACACCACAGTTCAAAAGCATCAATTCTTCGGCACTCAGCTTCCTTCACAGTCCAACTCTCACATCCATATGTGACTACTGGAAAAACCATAGCCTTGACTAGATGGAACTGTGTTGGCAAAGTAATGTCTCTGCTTTTCAATATGCTATCTAGGTTTGCCCTTGGAATACGGAATGAAGCAGGGCAAAGACTAATAGAGTTTTGCCAAGAAAATGCACTTGTCATAGCAAACACCCTCTTCCAACAAAACAAGAGAAGACTCTACACATGGACATCACCAGATGGTCAACACCGAAATCAGATTGATTATATTCTCTACAGCCAAAGATAGAGAAGCTCTATACAGTCAACAAATCAAGACCAGGACTGACTGTGGCTCGGATTATGAACTCCTTATTGCCAAATTCAGACTTAAATTGAAGAAAGTAGGGAAAACCACTAGCCCATTCAGGTATGACATACATCAAATCCCTTATCTTATGTTAATGTCATACAAAGTTGACCTTAGAGCAAGGCAGATTATTGAGATAAACAGATTATGTCACATAATGATGCAGGGATTGACTCTCTAAGAAGAAATAACTATTGTAAACTAAGGTAAATGCACTAACCACAGAGTTGAGATATGAGGCAAAACTATAGAACTGAGAGAAGAAATAGATACAAGTATAGTTGGAGACTTCAGCCCCTCTGTCAGTACTTGATAGATCAAGTACAGAAAATCAGTAAAGATACAGACAACCGGAACAGTTCTGTCAGTCAGCCAACTCCGCCAAACCCGTATGCTTCTGAAGAGCATATGGGGCGTTCACCAGGATAAGCTGTATCCTGGACCAAAAAACAGTCCTTAAACATTGTTAAATATATATTAACACATACATATGGAGTCTAGAAAAATGAAATAGATGATCTTATTTGCAAAGCAGAAGTAGAGACACAGATGCAGAGAACAAATGTATGGATTCCAAGGGGAAAGGGAGGGGAGGAGTGGGAGGAATTGGGAGATTGGAATTGACACATACACACTGCTATGCATAAAACAGAAAACTAGTGAGAACCTCCTGTATAGCACAAGGAACTCTACTCAGTGCTCTGTGACGACCTAAATGGGAAGGAAATCCAGAAAAGAGAGGTTATATGTATGCACATAGCAGATTCACTTTTCTGTACAGTAGAAACTAACATAAAATGTAAAGCAACTATTCTCTGATTAAAATTGATTTTTTAAAAACTTTAAAGAAAAAAATATAAAGTTCATTCTAGAACACACAGGAATTAAAATAGAAGTCAATAACAGAAAGGTAGCTGGGATTTTCTGAATACTTGGCACTTTAAAACTATGCTTCTCAATAACCCATGGGTCAAAATATCTCATGGGAAGTTTAAAGATATTCTGAACTAGATGAAAAAAAACATTAAAATTTGTGAGATGTAGTTAAAACAGTACGTAGAGGGAAATTTGTAGCATTAAGTGCATAAGAAAACGATAAAGATCTAAAATCTATAACCTAAGTGGCCACCTTAGAAGTTACAGAAACAAGAGTAAATTAAAGCAAACAGAATGAAGGAAATAGCTACAATTAGAGGAGACATCAATTAACACTGAAAATGGGAAAACAGAGAAAATCAACAAAATCAAAATCCAGCTCTTTGAAAGAAATCAAAAAGGAAAAAATAGTCAATGCAATTTTAAAAGGTCAATAAAATTCATAAACTGCTAGCCAGACTAGCCAATAGAGAAAGAACAAAATTACCTGCACCAGGAAAGAAAGGGTCATCACTGCTGATGCCCTGGACTTTAAGAGAAGAATAAGAGATTTCAACAAATCAATTAAAGAGTTCTGTGCCCATAAATTCAGTAACCCAGATGAAATGGACCAGTTCCTTGAAAGCAAGGTGACTTGACTCCCCTTGAATTACCATCCCTCTGTGCAAACAATGGTTCCCTTCTTGGCTGTATATTGGACTCACCTAGAAACCTTGACTAGCTCTCAGCATCTGGGCCCATCTTAGGCATTTTTTGTAATTGGGATGGGGTCTACATGTGGCCAGGACACTCAAGTGTCTCCATATCCTAAAGTCCTTTGAGCAAGTTGGCGTTTCCCTGCTCTTACAAAGTCTTTCTCTTGGTCGGTCTTCCAACAGCTAAAAAGTGTGACGTCTCCCCGATCTCAGTGCCTGGAGCTGACACTGGTTTTCATCTTCATCCTTAGACATGAGAAAACTTTCAATTCTCAACAGCAAGATACTTTATTCCCAAAGTGGAAGGGACCTTAGTGAGCTTGTGTTTGATGTCCAGGTGAAGGAATCTTAAGGAGGGAGCCTCTCAGGACTCCAGATCTTCCCCAAGAGTGGGACCCCTAGTCGATGGCGTACATGCTCACAGAGGATAAAATGCTCATATCACTGGGCACGGAGATCCTCCAGGCTCGAGCAGAGGTGGAGAGAAAAAAAATGAAGAACAGCGCTCTCCGCTGTGGTATATCTTTAGATCTTTTATTCATGTCCTGGGTGTACAATGTGGATATTAAACCATTTTCAATCATTTGTACTTAATGCGCTCGGGTGAGAGGGGAGAGGTCCCCACTGGGAACCAGGGAACTGAGTGAAGGCAGTGGGTGTGGGTGAATCGTGGACACAGCTTCCCTGTTCCAGCTCCTGAGCCATCCTTAGCTGCTCAGCCCCCTTCCGATGGAAAAATCCCTTGTGGGGGAAAAGGAGAGGAATTCGCCCCAGCCGCCAGGGCTTGTGGGAAGCTTTTGGGGATGGCCAGGGCTCTTCTGAAACAAACGCCAGCTGTGAACCTAGAGTCTGGGTGGGTTGGAGCATCTTCCTCGTGGAGCCCCACATGGCCCCTCTTCCCGGCCTGTGTGTTGATGGGGGCCATGATTGGGGATCATCCCCCTTGTTCTGAGCCTTCAGGACCAGTTTTGAGTACCACCTACTCCTAGAACCACTCCTAGCCCCACTTGCTTCTAGAACCCCCGAGCTGTGGAATCTCCTGACCAGGAGGTAGGTGGTTCCAAAGCAATCAGCTGCAGTAATTTTACTGCTACACACACCGAATTCAAGGGAAAAGCCATAAAGAGCAACAAAGAATAAGACTCCACAGAGATAGAGGACAGCAAGATAGAGCAGTGAGTGAGGTCTGGAAGAGTAATGACTGAGGCTCCTGATGAGTGGGGAGAAGGTTTACTGGGGAATGTCACAGTCAACCTCGTGTCATCCATGGAGGTGAGGCTGAGAATTAAAGGCTGGCCTGGGGTCCTGTGTATGTGAAGTCAAGGAAGCCTGGAAACGCAGGAAGAGATGTAGTGTGCAATGGACTCAGCCTCTCTGTCATGTCCAACTCTGCAACCCTTTGGACTGTAGCCTTCCAGGCTCCTCTGTCCATGGGTTCTCCAGGCAAGAACACTGGAGTGGGTTGCCATTTCCTCCTCCAGGGGATCTTCCCAACCCAGGGATCGAACTCGAGTCTCCTGCTTTGGCAGGCAGATTCCTTACCACTAAGCCACCTGGGAAGCCCTTGAGATGTGGTGTGGGGAGCTTCAAACTGACATTTGGAGGGACCTGGGAAGAGCAGCAGGACATTGCCCTTTCCTTCGGATAGTTTCACCAGTGTTTGGGGGAAAGGAGGCAGCAAACAGCAGTGCCTCCGGGAGGAAGCAGGTCTCCCGCAGCCGAGAGAAGACGAGGGTCTGGGAGAGATGGCCGGGCTTCCGGAGACAGGGGTTCACGGCCACCTCCCCGCTTCTGGGATGAACCCATGAGAAGCCATGGGGTGTTGGGAGGCCCTGGAGTGGACGCTGTGGCTCTTGTGAAGCTTCTTATTTTCTTCTTGGTCAGTAAAGTTGCCATCGGCATCCACAGCTCAGAACCCTCTTTCCCATCGTTTCTGATGGTTCTTCGTATTTCTGCTCTGGTCCTCATGCCCCAGGAAATCAGGAGTGAGGGATGGGCCAAGGTTAATGTGAACGTGGCGTGCTGGGGGCCGGCAGCAAGCTCCTTGCCATTGTAAATATTCGCCGAGGAGGCGGGCCTAGAAGTGGTCTGCTGGCGAGTTCACCTCCAGGCACACCCAGCACACCTTTCCTTCGGTCTGGGCAGATGTCACAGCCCTGCATACAAACACAGGGTCTTGGCCTTCCACTCTGTGTGGATCCACCAGTGCCTGCCGACCCCGGGCTCTGCCACCCAACTCGCAGCCCCTACCTCACTGCCACAGTGTCCCTTCGTCTGCAACCCCAAAACACCGTGGCCAGGAGTCAGGCAATTTTATTCTTTATAAGGGGAAAAGTAGTATTTCTTTCTTTCTCATTGAACAGATTTCCTAAGAACCAAAAAGAGCCGGTGGATTATGGCAAATGTGGAAATCAACGTTTGGTTCATTAGTGAAAGTTTGAACAGGATGGGCTCCTCTGCTATTGAGTTTGAGGATGACAAAGCAGGACTGACCAGGGCAGGGCTGGCCCGAGCCCCTGGCAGCATGCACTGGAGTGCAGTTGAGGCCAAGTTTGCCCACATGGCCAGTATCTGGTGGTGTCCAGGGCACCAGCAAGCTCAGGGCCCCTGGGGGCACAGGCATAGATGTCAGGGCTGGTCCTTACAGAGGGGTATTTCCAGATACTTTGCTGACTCACTTCTAGTTCATCATCCTAGATGGAGCCCCAAAGCTCAGTAGGACGTGCCCACTTTACCAAGCACCGTGATGGGTCTCAAGGTGCTTTTCCCCGGACCAGGACTGAGGCCATTCCCAGTGCTGCCTGAGAAATGCTGGCCATGCAGCTGGAAGGGGGCACTGGCCTGCCAAGGGGCCTGTGCCCAGCACCCACGGCACCCACTACACACAGCATGGCTGCCACATACATAGTGAACAGACCCGTGGGTACAGAGCAGCCCCGGAACACGGTGCGTATGTGTGTCTCACATGTTTGTGTTCGTCTCTCAGTTGTGTCCAACTCTTTGCGACCCCATGGACGGGAGCCCTCCAGGCTCCTCTGTCCATGGGATTCTCCAGGCAAGAATACTGGGGTAGATTGCCATTTCCTTCCCAACTCAAGGATCGAACCCAGGTCCCCTGCATTGCAGGCAGATTCTTTACCATCTGAGCCACCAGGGAAGTCCGTGATACCAGTTAACTATAAGGCAACATAAAACCGCTCCTACCCAGAGCAGGGTTTTCCTGGAGTGCCCCCACGCTCCCTTCCTTTCACTCTAACAATCTCTCCCCTGAGATAAGCAGCAATGCTGGCGAGATGGGTAGAACCTGCCAGTTCAGAGAGATCTGTCCTCGGGATCCCATCTGGCCCTTGGATCCTCTTCATGAACCCTTTTACTGACCTAGAAAACTCCAGCATGATGTGGGCTCCGGCCACGGGGTGAGTCTTCTCCAGTGCTTACCTCCTAGATGTGGTACCAACCAAGTCACTAAGTTTCAAATCAAGGAAACAAGAAGCAGGTGTTCCAGAAACAAAACAAACCAGCAAAAAACAGAGCACCTGTCCCCCCGGCAGGCACTGTCCAGAGATCCAGCAACCAGCAGGGCAGGGCTCACCAGCTGAGCACCTCCAGGACAGGCCAAGAGGGACAGGTTGCGACAGAGAGGCCAGGATGCAGTGGGACAAGCCAGCCATCCCATAGGAGAGGAAGGGACTGTGAGCCCTGCTCCAGGCAGATGGGGAAGGCTGCAGACTGGGCAGAGAGGTAGACACAGGTCACAGTGAAAAGACTTGGCCAAAGAGCTGGATGTGGAACCAGACTCCCAGTGTGACCACTCACTGGGAAGAGGGGACTTCGGGGGAGTTGGCTTCCTGCGTGAGAAGACAGAACCTGGCCTCCCTTCCCCTCCCATGACCAAGAGGTGGAAGCCATTGCCAGCGTTCATCTAAGGGCTGAGAAACAGACCCTCCTGACCTGCCTTGGGAACACAGGCTGCAAGGAAACAGCGATCCCAGTGGGACTGCAGAACTGCCCCACCACCCAGGGCCAAGGACTTTGCCCCCAGGGCCTCAAGACCCTGCTGGTAGCCCTCACCTCCGGCTGCAGATGCAAAAGTGGATTGTTTAAAGGAAGGACAGTCACTAATAAATGTGCAACTATGTGTAAAGCAGCAATATGGTGGAAGGTAAAAACAGAAGTATATATTTTTCTAATTCGCCACTGGATGAATATCTGCAAAAGTGATGGCTGCTGAAAACAAACCAACAGACTAGCCAAGGGAGCTGGAGGGCCAAGAGGCAGCTGTCAAGATAAATGGTGGATTGAGTGTGAATCCAGAACTCCTGGCTCTGATGGTTTTGTTCTGAAGAATTTTTCTTGTCCCCAAGGGGTATTCAAAGAGAAAGGTCTGATTTTCCCCTCGGGTTTTAAAGATCTTTAATCTCCTCCAACCTGCCTATCCCCAGGAGACGATGCTCCCAGGGTCTGGCACTGGACTGAATTTCCCACAAGCTTTTGCCAAAGGAGGGGCTTTATATGGCATCTGAGGGCCCCTGTCAGGAAGGTCATTTTGTAGGGAACACAACAAAAACATCAGCAGGAGCAATGGCCCCTGTGCCATCTTGTGTGGATGCCTGAGTGGCCTTGTCTCCATCCTCGATCCTTCAGCTAAGCTTTTACCTTTTCTGTGTGTTTGAACATCTTCATAATTCATTGTTGTATTAAAGATATATTCATGGAAACCAATATTAACAACAGTCATTCTCACAGTGTCAGGAAGGAGGAAGTGAGGCCAGGCAAGTAAATGGTCTGTGTGGCTCTTATTGCAGAGCAGAAAGTCAGGTTGTCCTGTGCTGACATCATCACATACCCACTAGACAGGTGTTATAACTCTGCTTTAGGGAGAAAGTAGAACCAGACACTCAGAGAAATAGTAACTAGTTCAAGGGCTGAACACGATCCCACCAGGGCTGGATTTGAGCAGGTATGTTTGTGCCAAGCTCCCCCTGCCTCCCCCAGGCTCTCAGGGATGGAGCCTAGGGGACGTGCACCTGTCAGGCCTCTCACCTCCCCCATGCATACCCTGCCTTTTAAATGAACGGCTTATCTCAGGCCAGTTCAGCTCTGCAGGAAATGGACAGAGGTGGTGCAGAACTGACGACTTCCTCATCAGCATCTCACGTGGGGCTCGTCTGTCCCAGGTGATGACCGGTGTTACCACATCATCGTACTCTAAGCACCCTGTTCAGATCGCCTTAGCAGCTGCCTGGTGCCCTCTTTCTGCCACAAGGTTCCATCCAGGATCCACCCAGCACGGGGTGGTCAGACCTCCTTGGGTTCCTCTGGGCTGTGACCATGTCTTAGGTGTCCCTTGTTTCTGAGGACTGACAGCTGCGAGGAGCCCTGGTTTGGTACAGCATGGGATGCTGTTGGATGCTCTCCTCCTGCTTAGACTGGGGTTACAGGTTTGGGGAGGAGAAGCACAGAGGTGAATGTCAGAGCTGTACCCCATCAACATGACCTGTCACTGAGGGTACTGACCTTGGTCACCTGGTCGGGGTTGTGATTGTCGGGTTTCTCCACCTCAAGGTCACTCTTCCTCCCCTCTCTGTTTCATCCTCAGCCCTAGGAAGTCACTGTGCCACCCACTGTCCACAGGTGGGGTTTGTGCTTTACTTCCCTGAAGGTGGAAGAACTACCTAGATGATTTGGAATTTGTCTGTATGGAAGATTTGTCTCTTCTCTACAGTGAACTGATCCATCTGATCATTTATTTATGTATGGATCAGACATCCATACCAAATATCAGTATGGATGTTTATTTTACACTTTGACTTATAATCCAACGCTACATTATTGGGTTGGCCAAAAAGTTCGTTTGGGTTTTCCATACGGAAAAACCCGAGTGAACTTTTCAGCCAACCCATGTTTTGTCCTTTGGCCATTAGGAGGATTTCTTATCTCCCCCTGACATGCCTCTCTCCTTTTGATCTTGGAGGATTTTTCCTTTTCTGTACTCTAAAATGCCACCTCAGGCTCATCTCATATATTTCCTGCCCAAGTTGTAAAATCAGCCACTTCCCCATAGAGGTCTAGTCCCTTCTCTTGGAAAAATGGTTTTAGAAACTGCAGTCTAGGCACTGGATATGCTTGTTGCTACTGGGGTGTCATTGGTTCTGGATTTTCTCAGTAACAGGGCTAGGAAATAGGAAATACACATGTGTATACTCACATGTTATTAGTTCTATATGTAGAAATACATGTGTCTACCCCTGGAGAAGGAAATGGCAACCCACTCCACTATTCTTGCCTGGGAAATCCCATGGACAGAGGAGCCTGGCAGGCTGCAGTCTGTGGGGTCACAAAAGAGTTGGACACAACTTACTGACTGAACAGTGACAGCATCTTTGTATATAGAAATAGCCTATTTGTAAAATTATTTTTGTATGTGTCCATCTGTGCCTATATGAAGCTAAGCACGAGTTCGTAATGATTCGTCACCAGGGAAAACCAAGGCGGGCTTCTGTCCAGCAGGGCCTGTGACCAGCACGGGGAGAGGCCTGCGGGGAGGGAGCAGGACAGGGAGGGGGGCACCTCTCAGGAGCCATGAGGTCTGGGACTCCTCTAAGCTCAGCTGAAGGAGACAAGGCCACTCAGGCGTCCACACAAGACGGCACGGGGCCATTGCTTCTGTTGATGTTTTTGTTGTGTTCCCTAGAAAATGACCTTCCTGACAGGGGCCCTCAGATGCCACCATAGGAAGCCCCTCCTTTGGCAAAAGCTTGTGGTAAATTCAGTCCAGTGCCAGACCCTGGGAGCATCATCTCCCAGGGGTAGGGGGTTCAGGGGAGGTATCCCCCAGCAGGAATGGAGCTCTGGGCTTTGCCACGTGTCAGTGAGACGTGAAGCCCAGCATCAGCCCCTGAGAGGTCCCATCTATGAGCAAGGCCAGTGGGCCCCGGTCAGGATGCCCACTCCACACCCTGGTCCTAAGGCCTGGGTTCCATCTGTGACCCAAGCCAAGGCTAGATTGGGGAGCGGCCTTGCAGGGGGCAGGGGAGCTATGTTCCCATCAGGTTTCATTCATTCATGGGGGATATATTTGTTTCATAGCAGATCTGTCTGCCATTCAGACCTAACAAGGTTTATTTTTCTTAATGGGTTAAAATAGAAAAGTTGCTTTATATGGATATATGGAGAAAGTAACATGGAAACAGACATTACCCAATGTAAAATAGATAGCCCATGGGAATCTGCTATATGACTCAGGGAATTCAAACCCGAGCTCTGTAGCGATCTAGAGGGGTGGGATGGGGAGGGAGGATCTAGGCACTGGATATGCTTGTTGCTACTGGGGTGTCATTGGTTCTGGATTTTCTCAGTAACAGGGCTAGGAAATAGGAAATACACATGTGTATACTCACATGTTATTAGTTCTATATGTAGAAATACATGTGTCTACCCCTGGAGAAGGAAATGGCAACCCACTCCACTATTCTTGCCTGGGAAATCCCATGGACAGAGGAGCCTGGCAGGCTGCAGTCTGTGGGGTCACAAAAGAGTTGGACACAACTTACTGACTGAACAGTGACAGCATCTTTGTATATAGAAATAGCCTATTTGTAAAATTATTTTTGTATGTGTCCATCTGTGCCTATATGAAGCTAAGCACGAGTTCGTAATGATTCGTCACCAGGGAAAACCAAGGCGGGCTTCTGTCCAGCAGGGCCTGTGACCAGCACGGGGAGAGGCCTGCGGGGAGGGAGCAGCACAGGGAGGGGGGCACCTCTCAGGAGCCATGAGGTCTGGGACTCCTCTAAGCTCAGCTGAAGGAGACAAGGCCACTCAGGCGTCCACACAAGACGGCACGGGGCCATTGCTTCTGTTGATGTTTTTGTTGTGTTCCCTAGAAAATGACCTTCCTGACAGGGGCCCTCAGATGCCACCATAGGAAGCCCCTCCTTTGGCAAAAGCTTGTGGTAAATTCAGTCCAGTGCCAGACCCTGGGAGCATCATCTCCCAGGGGTAGGGGGTTCAGGGGAGGTATCCCCCAGCAGGAATGGAGCTCTGGGCTTTGCCACGTGTCAGTGAGACGTGAAGCCCAGCATCAGCCCCTGAGAGGTCCCATCTATGAGCAAGGCCAGTGGGCCCCGGTCAGGATGCCCACTCCACACCCTGGTCCTAAGGCCTGGGTTCCATCTGTGACCCAAGCCAAGGCTAGATTGGGGAGCGGCCTTGCAGGGGGCAGGGGAGCTATGTTCCCATCAGGTTTCATTCATTCATGGGGGATATATTTGTTTCATAGCAGATCTGTCTGCCATTCAGACCTAACAAGGTTTATTTTTCTTAATGGGTTAAAATAGAAAAGTTGCTTTATATGGATATATGGAGAAAGTAACATGGAAACAGACATTACCCAATGTAAAATAGATAGCCCATGGGAATCTGCTATATGACTCAGGGAATTCAAACCCGAGCTCTGTAGCGATCTAGAGGGGTGGGATGGGGAGGGAGGTGGGCGGGAGGTTCAAGAGGGAAGGGACATAGCGGTGTCTACCTATGGCTGATTCAGGTTGACCCATGGCAGACACCAACATAATACTTTAAGGCAATTATCCTTTAATTAAAAATAAATAAACTTTTAAAATAAATAAAAGCAGGAGAGAGGGGTCACAGCAATGCACGTGAAACTGAACACACATAAGAAATGCGTGTGTGGGGCTAAGTGAGACGTGGCCACAGAGGGTCTCCCTCCCTGAAGAAGCCTGTTAAACCATCACACAATCACCTCCTCCACCCCATGCAGCTCCAAGTGCCCGCTGGCGCACATCAAGCAGGAGACAGTAATAATAAGGTAAATCAGCTTTGCGATAATGCAAAGAAATGTAATCCAGCCCGACAGATATGGCACTAGAGGAAAAATGAGCCATGAAGTGCCCAGCGTGCTCTCAACTTCCAGAGAGGTGGTTGGGAGGCAGAGAGTGCGTCCCTCACGCTCCTTGGGGGTGGGAGTCTGGCACCAGCCTTGTGTCCTGCCCAGCTGTGCCTGGATCCGGCCTCTCAACCTGAGCAGAGAGCCACGTGGATGTGGACTCATCCAACCTCAGCAGTTCTTGCCCCTAAAATAAGAGACCATAGAAATAACATTAATAATAAAAATACAAAATACCATAAGAAAAACAAAGCAGTGGGAACTTCTTGGTGGTCCAGCGCTTAGGACTCCATGATTTCATTGCCAGGGCCCAGGTTTGATCCCTGGTCAGGGAGCTAAGATCCCACAACCCATGTGATCAAAAAAAGAAAGAAAGAAAATCAAAGCAGGGATATATTGCAGAGAAAGTCATGTTTTTCCTGAACCTCAAACAACAGTAGGTATTTTTTAGCCAAAGGAAATGAGGACTTTGGCAAAAGCTTGTGGGAAAATCAGTCCAGTGCCAGACTCTGGGAGCATCATCTCCCGGGGTAGGGGGCTCAGGGGAGGTATCCCTCAGCAGAGATGGAGCTTTGCCATGTGTCACTGAGACCTGGAGACCAGCATCAGCCCCTGAGAGATTCCATCTGGGAGCAAGGCTAGCGGGCCCCAGCTGGGATGCTCACTCCATGCCCGGGTCCTAAGGCCCCCATCATCTGCAGATTTCATGAGCTTTCCCTCTTCACAGGGTCACACCAGCCTCCTTTATCTTGCCTCTGTTTCATTATCTCTGCCTGACACTGAGCCACCAAAACACATTCACAGGTAAATGCAGAGGCAGATGTGTATGTGGAACAGTTTCTGGTTGCGGGACACCCCCCACCACAGCTCCCCAGCACTGATGCCTGAACCAGCCCTCCGAGGTTTCCACCTCCTTTGGGTTCATCCTGCCCCCTTCCTTTGGGCTTCCTCTCCTCCCTGCTCCCCGTGGGACCCTCTGCTCATTTCTTCTAGGTGTCTGCTACCCAACACGGTGGCCTCTAACGTTTGGCTATTTACATTTTAAAGAATTTAAATCAGATGATATTAAAAACTCACAGTCACACTCACCACAACCCCATTGCTCTGTAGCCGCAGGTGTCTCGTGGCCACCAGGCTGGGCGGCACAGACTTCAGCGCCTCCATCACAACCGAACTCCCCTGCCTTGGCAGGCAGATTTTTTACCACTGAGCCGCCTGGGAAGCCCACTGCATCGGGTACCATTGCTCTCTATTCTTCGGCTGTGATTGAATGTTGGGATGGCTCCCAGGTCAGGGCTACAATGGTCGGCATGGCTACAGACATTCCTGAAGGTGTCTTTGGTGCACCAATGCATCATTTCCCTTGAGTGCTTGCCAGGGAGGGCAGAGGAGGCGGTAACCTGTGTCGTGTGTGTGTCTATACATCCAGCTATAACAAGTGCTCCGTTTCCCAAGTAGTCTAATCAGCCCACAAGCCTACTCCTCCTTAATCAATTTAATGACAATAGCCTCAACTTCTCATCTGCTTTCTTCTCCATCTATAGGAATTACACTGCCAACAGGATCAAATGAGAGTGTGGGTTTCCGCCATGTCTCTTTCCCTTGGAGCCATTCTAGGGGTGGCATGTAGCTCTGTTCTTTTATGATGTACTCTGTGGGGCAAACCTGGGCCATTCCTGGGACAGTGGTCTGTCCCCACCCCCACCTGCCCCCGTGGGATCTGCCTCTCAGGGCCTGCCAGCAGGGTTGGCTCGCCGCCAAGAGTCCTGAGAGGGTCATGCTTGTCCTGGGAGCTTCCCACCGTGTTTCCTTCACTCCACTTCATCAAAGATCATCCGCAGGGAGTCCCCAGGCCCACTTCCAAGACCCCAGATTGAGAAAGAAGACATAAAAACTCAAGACCCAGAAGTTAGAGAAAAAAGGAGTCCCTTCTCCAGCCGACATCTCATTGAGTGGGTGCGGGAGGACCACAGAGGACAGAAAGCCATTTCCTACTGACCTCTGAGTCTGCCCTCTGACCACATCAAGTTTACTGTGTGAGTAAACAGTATGCCACCTCCTATCCTGCCCACAAAATGTAGACGTACACACAACATACACAGAGGTGGGATCTGATGAGAGGCCAGTCTCTGGAGATGGGTCCTGAGGGAGTCGAGATGTCCCACCTGGGGAGCAGGCTCCACCTTTGCCTTGACGAAGACACCCCTGCCCCCTGCCTGAGGTCAGCCCTCCTGGCCATCCCCTGGGGCTCAAGGGGCACCTGCCCTGGGGGACCTCCACCCTCACCTACCATCACTCAGGGGGCTGGCCCTCCATGATGTCACAGTTGAATCACGTACGGTACCCACAGCCCAGTGCCTCCCTGGTCAAGGGGACAAGGAGGATGGGGCTGGCAGTGGGGAGGTGGGTACCCCACAAAGCACCAAATCCAACATAACACCCAAAGCCTCCATGCTCCCCTCCACCTCATGACCCTGCAGAACGTGAATCTAGTGAAACCAACATATCGTTGTGCAACTGGGTGACCAGAAATAGAGGTGCTGGTCTCACCGAGAGTCATTTCCCCACTAGGTGAATTTACCACCCCCTCCATGGCGGGAAGGGGGCCTGGGCACACAGATCCCCAGCCACTGTCTGAGGAGTGAAGTCTCAGTGTCCTCAGTGGACTGGACAGTCTTAGATGGCAGGTTCCTCTCCAGGTATAAGAACTACAGTTTCCTTCCCTGTGGGCCCCTATGCTGTAAGGACCAGAGGAGGTGAGTGTGAACACACTCTAGAACTATCATTCGAGTGTCTACCGGGCAGAAGGAGGCATTAACTTATAACGTCCCCACCTCCGTCCTGGTGCCCGAGACACAGGACTCCAGTGGCTGGTGCTCAGCTGACCACTGCCAGCCTGGGCATCCCTGGGGCTTCACTTTCTTTCTCGTAAGCTTTGCCTGCCTTGCAGGGCAGGGGTGAAGGAGAGGGGGGATAGTGGTGAGCGGCAGCACCTCTGCCTCACCTCCCATAGGCTGGGAGCACGCATGGCCTCCCATCGGCCAGTCCCCTCTCTGTTCCCCTCACTCATCTTGGCTCCCTTTCTCTTCTCCCTCCTCCCTCTGCAGACGAACAAAGCCGTGGCCAAGGGAGACTTCCACCAGGCCAGCACCAGCTCCCGGCGGGCCCTCTTCCTGGCTGTGCTCTCCATCACCATAGGGACCGGCATCTACGTGGGCGTGGCCGTGGCCCTCATTGCCTACCTCTCCAAGAGCAACCACCTATGAGCTTCCCCGGGCTCACAAGGAGTCTGGGCCAGTCGTGTGCAGGCACAGAGGAGCAGGGCTGGCCAGGGTGGACATACAGGTGGAGATACACCTGTGTGAGGCTGTTACAGTGTAAGTCATCACCAACAACGCCACGAAGCCCTGGGATTTAGGATTCCCTTTGTTTTCACCCTTTCATATCGTTTTCACAGCACTGTGTAGAGCTTGGGACAGACGGGGCACCACTGACCCATTCCCAGTGGATGCTCCAAAGATCCTGACCCTCAAGGCTGTCTCTGCATGGGTCCTGATGGATTAATGGCCAGTGCCCAGGATGCCAGAGCATTAGCAACAGACAAACAGGAACATGTGTTCATTTATTTATTGATTTTGGAATATGGTGCAACAGGAAGAGGGCAGGGGACACATGCTTTTCTGCTGGTGGCCCTGCCTGACTCCACGGGCAGCACCGCCCCCTCCGTCCAAGCACCTTCCCTGCGGGAAGGAAATAGGCCAGGTAGGAGGAGAGACAGAGCAGCTGCTGGAAGGACCCCCAGCAGTCACAGGTCTTCAGACGAGTCCAGCCCTGAGAATGCAAAACCAGAATCGCCGCCAGGCCCAGAACGCCGCTCCCTCCACGCTGTCCCCGGCCGAAGAATGTCAGGCCTCTTCTGGAGCACGTCCCACCTCTGCAGCCGCCACGCAGTAATGTGCAGTCCTGTGGTCCTCGTTGGTCTGGGGCCGGGGCAGGCCGGCCCCTCTCCAGACTTCTCCCTGGAGGACCCAGGCTTGCTCCAGGAACTCCAGGCCCGGGGGCCGCGGACACCCCGGGGTGTGCTTCTCCCCACCTGCTGACGCCTCGGTGACGGCAGTGCCACTAGTGATCTTCCTGAGGACACGACTAAATGAATAGCTATTTTCTTGTCATTTTTTAAGTGCAACTATTGCTTCCTGCTGCTTCAGTTATCAGATGAATGCTGAGAAATAAGTAATCACAGACATTTTAATACCATTTCATGGCTGTTTCACGCGTGTTCATTACTTAACAACAATTATCTTCTAGGGTTTGTTTGTTTTTGCTTAGACCTTTTCTTTCTGATTAATATCAATCCTTGGGTTTCACTGAAGCTTTTTCCTTGTTGTTAAAGTGACTACAGAGCCACCAGGAGCAGCAGCGGGGCATCCTGGGGGTGCGGGGGTGTCACAGCATCCCCAGGTGCTGAGGTTTCCACGTGAACATGTCCGTAAATATTTTCATCCTGAGACCTCAGCACATGCAGAGGCCATTGCTCCAGGGCAGTGGTCCCACCCAAGGCACTTAGGACAGCCCTGCTTCTGGGGCCCCAGCCCCAAAAATCTTATGTGATTGATCAGGGGTGCAGCCTGGTGATTTCAGGGTGCAGTGGAAATTAAGAACCACGGTCCTGGGATAAGGGATCAGTTTTGATCCCCTCACCTGCTTCTCTTCTCGTCGACCGTAAACACTTGCTGGTGGCCCAATGGTAAAGAATCTGCTTGCAATGCAGGAGACACAGGTTCGATCCCCGGGTCAGGAAGATCCCCTGGAGAAGGAAATGGCAACCCACTCTAGTTATTCTTTCCTGGGAAATCCCATGGACAGCAAGCCAGGCAGGCTACAGTTCATAGTGTCTCAAAGAGTCGGACATGACTGAAGCGATTCAGCATGCACCCATTCTGAAAATTATTAGCACTGCCTTCCTCTGTCAAAACTGAGCTCCATCAGGCATTTGAATCTATGGATGCTCCAAACACATGCCCTAGCGACTTCCCTGGTGGTCCACCAACCAGCGTGGACCAACACAGGGGGCACAAGTTCAATCCCTGGTCGAGGAACTAAGAGCCCACATGCCACACGGCATAGCCAAAATAAATAAAAACCAACAGCAAACCAACCACACTCAAAACAGGATATATGGAAGAAGCCCAGAGATTTCTGGAAGAGTCGGAGTAGCCTGATGAGAGAGGCTGAATTTGGAACCGAACCAACCCAGGTTTTAGCTGTGATCCTGGGCAGGTGGGCACACTTCTTGGTCCTCATCTCTTGAGGAGGGTGATGAGAGAGGATGCTGGTGAGTGCAGGCTGGAGGCCAGGTTCAGCCACCGGGTGCGGCGATGGGTGGTCACAGGCCCTGAGGACCCATCCCCAAGCTTGGTGCCACCCTCCCATCCTTTCAACTTAGCCTCTCTGGTTCATTATCACGAGCCATTGTGTGAAAAGCTCTTCTTTGTATTTGTCCTAAAATGCCCGTTTTTCACTCAAGCAGTGCCCAAAGTTGCCTATCTTTGGATTTAGGTCCCTCCCACCCACCCG